>PVKV010008479.1:0-87660 GCA_004027835.1 Alouatta palliata | reverse complement strand
AATAAATGAATAGACACTCACGTTAATTGATTCAATTGGACCAAACTCTTCCAAGAGACTGGCAACATCCTGCTGAGTAGTTCTTTTGTCCAGCTGCCCCACCCAGAGTGTAGTACTGCAAACTTAAAATAAAATTACAATCATAAAGAGATTACATTTGATAATGAGCAGCACTGTAGCTAAAAATAAAAAAAAAAAAAATCACACAAAATATCCATGAACTATATTACAACACTACAAGTTTAAATAGAAAATCTGACATACATTTTAAAAATTCTAGAAAACTACATTAGTACTTCCAAAAAGAGAACTGGGATAGTGAAAGGTTATACATAAAAGTTGTAAAAACTGGCTTTTTTGTAGATGGATCTAAAGATTTCATCTACAAAAACTGAAGCCAGGGAAATAATAACTTGCCCACATTACTCTGCCAATGAACAGCAGAATTAGTATGGGAGCTCAAGTCTCTTGATTACCAACCAGCTGAGTGCTTTGTTCACTCCATGTAACTGTCCTTTCTCCACTCTTGAGTATTCATGATTTTCTTTTTTAATGCTGTGTCCTAGGTAATAAGCCTTACAGAATCAGAAACCTTACATATGTCCTAGTCATATTATGAATTAAAATCTTAATCATCTTTTTTTTTTTGAGATGGAGTTTCACTCTCGTTGCCCAGGCTGCAGTGCAATGACATGATCTCGGCTCACTGCAACCTCCATCTCCTGGGTTTAAGTGATTTTCCTGCCTTAGCCTCCTGGGTAGCTGGGATTACAGGCATGCACCACCATGCCCAGCCAATTTTGTATTTTAGTAGAGACAAGGTTTCTCCAAGTTGGTCAGGCTGGTCTCAAACTCCTGACCTCAGGTGATCTGCCCACCTTGGCCTCCCAAAGTGCCGGAATTACAGGCGTGAGACACTGAGTCTGGCAATCTTAATCATCTTAATAGTTATTGATTTATATCAAAGGTATGTCTAACATACCTTTCTAAATGTATACTGAAAACATCTGATGAGATTCAGAAAATAATGCAAGTGAATATATTCTGTAAATGTTTGGTTCACTCCTTACTGCTGCTTTACAGCTGCTTTAAGGTACAAAAGCAAATCTAAGGGTATACATCAATGCATAAACAACTAAGACAAAATAAAGCAATATTTCAAATAAAAAACACAGTGGCAGTATTTCTTTTATATTTTTGCTAACAGTTATGAAACACTTTAAACCCAAGACAAGAAAAATAGTGCAGGAAGTTTGAATATAAAGATTGAGTTACCACTTGCAGTTTCTGGTTTGACTTGAGGGAGGCCTTTTTGTCGACGTTCTCTCTCTTTTTCTCGATCCCGTCGTTCTTGGGATCGAGATCGGGGAGAATGTCGGCGTCTATCCCTGGATCGAGACCGAGAACGTCGATGACGAGACCTTCGAGATCTAGAACCAGATCTAGATCGCCTCCTTTTTGGTGACCTAATGTTTTCAAGAGAAGGGAGAATGGACAGCATATAGACAAAAAGCAGAAAATATAAGCACATACTAATTAAAAAAAAAATACAACTAGGTAATTTAATGTTTGGATTATGTAAGAATGCAATAGCTGGGATTTCATTTTACAGATTTTAGTATGTCCCAAATTAGAAATCATGTACATTATTTAAATAAAATAAACAATGTTGACGGCCTATATAATGAAAGTATCTGTCATCTTCAGTGCCTCTGGTACTACATAAAATTACATTCTTGTAATTTAAGTAGCTAATTTTCATAGTTGAGATATACTGCTATTACTTTTTTTGTTTCTAAAGGGACGGGGTCTTGCTATGCTGCCCAGGTTGGAGAACAGTGGCTATTCACAGGCACGATCCCACTACTGATCAGCATGGGAGTTTTGATTGGCTACGTTTCTGACCTGGGCTGGTTCACCCCTCCTCAGGCAACCTCGTGGTCCCCCACTCCCAGGTCACCATATTGATGCCAAACTTAGTGCGGATACCCTATCGGCATAGCGCACTACAGCCCAGAACTCCTGGGCTCAAGTGATCCTCCCACCTCAGCCTCTAGAGTAGCTGGGACTACAGGCACACGCCATCACGCCTGGCTATTGCTACTACTGTTACCTACCTTCTTAGTAAAGTATTTTCTGCAGCAATTAAAAACATTCTCTGATTACAGCATTACTGTGATCTTTCCACTTTTGCTGGCTAATTAAGTTGTAACAGAACCTTGAAAATAGAGTTATAATACGACATACTGTATACCTAAGGTATAGAATTATATTTTCGAAGTTCCATTACATCTGAGCAACTCAAATACAGAGGGAAAATGTAAGATGAACGAGGTAGATTTTTTTTAAAATCAATACTTCTGCCCCCCTTCTATACACACATACAAATACAAACATACCAACTGTTATTTTATTAACATTCTGAATATTTGAAAATAACCCAATCTAATTTTAATTTCTATGTCTCCTAAGACATAGTGTTGGAAAAAACATTTTCCATAGATTACCTGGATGCTGACCTAGATCTTGACTTTCTGTTATCAGACATATGTCGCTTAACCTCTTGAATACAAGGCTGTTCTACTTCCATTTCCTTAAAAAACAAAAACCATAATAAAATGAGAAATATAAAAATTCTAAAGGCAAGAGGACAAAATCTAACAAATGCTACATTAAAATTCTCCCGCCCCTAAGCAATTCTCTTTTGGTTGCTTGGGACCAAATTACTAGTTCGATAACAACTAGCCATCATCACTGGAAGAAAAAAGAAAAACAAACAAACACTTTTACATTGTTTAAAAGATTAAAAGAAATACTTCTCTATTTCTGGCAAAGTTACTTTGCTTAAATTACATAACATTTTAATAAGTCTTTAACACTCTATCTCAAACCTCACAGAATCCTATGGAAGTTGGTAGTTTTATGTCCACTTTCCAGATGAAACACTTGGAGCACTGAGAGAGTTTAACATGTACCCAGGTCTTTCTTTATATAGTCAAATATGAAGACAGCAAGCAAATAATGCAGACTTCTGCATATAAGTCAAGGCAACAAAAATGATACAACTATCTGAGAATAAAATTTTACCTGCTGATGTGGCTTCTGTGTAAGTGGTTCATTTTGTGCCTGAAAAGAAGCCTGGAAAGGCTGCTGTACTGGTGTAGTTGGAGGAATCACAGGCTGAGCCATGGGAGGAAATGGAGGTGTGGGAAGAAGTCCAAATCCTGGCATTTGTCCATTAGGAGGAAGTGGAACCTTTCATTTTTAAAGAAAGTGTATGAGTAATAGCTACCAAAATAATTTGGAAAACCCTTAGTTATTACATAAAACTAAAATATCTTCAATAAACTTTGATCAAGGAAAAGTTACAATGATATTCAACATTGTTTAACAATTTCCATTTGTACAATTTTCATGGAAGGATTGTTACATACCAAGTATATAGTTAAAAATTTTGTAACTCATTTTAAAATTATGAATACACAGGTTTAGCTTTTAAATATTTAAAGAAATACTTTCATTTACATAAGAAAGCAATGTGATAAACTGAACTTCAAGTCGGAAGTAGTACTCTATTGCAAATGGTCTCATTTCAGCTTTAAAGGCAAGTATTTTAAGCCTTCTGGGAGGAAAACTGGCTTTCTAGAAGCAATAACTTCTGGGTTTACTCTAAAAAAAAATTTACCATGGGGGAATTTCAACTAACATACACAACTTTTAGAATTTCAAATAAAGTAAAATAATGAGTAAACTACAATCTAACATATTTGTGCATGTACAATTTAAACTCAAATAACACTACAAATATAATGCTATCAGTATTCTTTCTAAATTATTTATGAACTTTGAGTAATTGTCAAACACCTGAAATAACAAAAATGCTTCCTACCCCGTCCCCATAATTTAGATGCACAGCCAAGTTTAAGAAACCCTCAATGATAATTTACTGAAACAAACTGAACAAATCTCTACTAACTTCCTGCAACTCTCCAGTGTGCTATGTATGCTCCTTTTATTTCAGATTTCAAACTATATTACTCAATGTTCAGAGCTCAGAGCTCTCTGAAGTATCTAACCATACAAAATACAGAAGAAAGGCCCTTCCAGGGGAAAAGGCTGTATAACTAAATAGGTTGGTTTCTTCAAACAGAACTGTAATTTTTAGATTATTTTAACTAAAAGGCCTATTATTAAAATATGAGCATGCGATTTTACCATCCTTGTTTTAATTACAGAAAAAAGCAACTCAAAACAGTTACATGTTCAACAGCTTTTATCAGAGCTGTAATATGATTCAGCCAATCACATAGCTGCACAGTGGTCTGTGGAGTGCAAACCACATGCTCTAATAAATAGATCTTTTTTTCAACCGCAAGAAAAATGCTTGTACCTGATGGTGCATTGGATCCTGTTGTATTCCCATCATTCGTGGCTGAAACTGATCCATATTTTGATGCTGTGTGTATGCTGGCTGCTGCATGCCATCTCCAGGAAAGCCACTAAAAAAAGGTGGAAAATCTTTTTTACCCATTCAAAAGTATAAGCTTCTCAGTCACACTTACACTTCAGAAAGAGTGTTGTTCACAAGCCATGAGTCAACATGTTACTGAACCATTTATCTATCTATACATTAAATTTATAAACTCAGTATTATCCCTAACATAAAAGCCATTTTTTGATTTAAATCTTAGAGGATCCCCACCTCATTTAAGAGAAAACTATTTCCACAAATTGTACAAAACAACTTCACTGAAAACTGTAACTGCTAAATGTTACTGAGATTATGCCTTTACAACTATTACCAATTTTCTATCTGCTGAAGAATAAAAAAAAACTAACAATGGTGCCTGTGGAGGAGGAGGAGAGGCAGCAGTGGGTGCAGCAGCAGCAGGCACGGTGGCGGTAGGAGCAGGAGGCGCAGCAGCAGGTGCTGTCGTGGTGACAGCAGTGGTATCCTCTTTCTTTGATTCTTCCACAGCTTCTGGATCATCATCGTAGTCAAATCTATCAAGCAACTTCTGGAAAATTTGTATCAATATTCCATTTTAAAATTTACACTGATTCACTACACAAAAAACGTTATAAAAACTAAGGATGTTTACCATATCTAGAAACCCACATTGTTAAGCATAATCTTATTTTCCCACATGCCCCTAAGGACCTTGGTTTGTAGATATGAACAGTTTTTACACAGATGCCAGTCTGGAAAACACACAATGTTTTTACTCTGTTTTCCTTCCCCAACTGAAAGTACAGTGTTTTCTTTCTATTTTCTATCAGTATATTTCATAAGCAATTTAGCAGCATACATATTTTTCTAAAATACTCATTTCCCTAGATTAAAAATGTTTGGAACACTGTGCAAATGAGCATACATTTTCAGTCAGCATAAAATGTACAAAAAGACTGTCTTATTCAATCACCATAAATGTACATAGAAAAGTGTCCACATACTGCTTGCTCAAGAATATACTAACATTAAAAAGAGAAAAAATATGGCATAGGACAGGGACACAAAAAAGTCACTAGCAGTTCACTAAGTAGTTCACTCACTTCTTTCTCACAACTTTACAGCGTATCAGAAACTTTCTTTTAAAAACAAACTCAGGAGACTTAATGAGATCACCTATCCAGAAGAACAATTTTAAGTAAGATTTATTCAGAAAAAAAGGTAATACATTAAATACCTACTAATGAGTATCAGATTACATAGACTTCATCATAACAAGAACACTGCAATGTAGATATAATTTCTTTTTTACAGACAAGGAAACAAAGGTTCAGGTGATTAAGAAACATGATCAAGATTGTACAGTCAGTGAATGGTAGAATCAGGAGGACACTGATCTTTTTGACTTCAAAGTCCTCAGTCTCTGGCTTTCAATAAGCAATCGTTCCTTTCAAGCTGTGCCCATTCTGCTCATGGACTTCAACTTTAAATCCCTAAACTTGTATCATTCTTTAATAGTTCTGCTTAGAGATTCTGGTTTTGCTTTTTAAACAACAGCTTTTTAAATCAGTAATGAAAGTTTCCGCCTTAGACAACACAGTATATAGGACTAAACTAAGTGTAAAGAGTGTTTTGGGATAGAACTGACTTTTGTTTCTTTCTTTGTAGTTCTAGGCCAAGTGAGTAGTTCTTACAAATGAGCAAGTTAGTATTTTCTCAACAGGAACCATAGCCCAGGCACCTTGCTGTTTTATACACATTTTTATTTAACCCTCATGGCAACAATAAAATATTTTTACTACCATCTTTATTTTACACTACTGAACACTAAACATTAATTTAACAACAGGACAGACTGTAAGTAATTGGAGCCAAAATTAAAATCTGGTCAAATATGCCTACAAAAAAACAAAACCCATGATCTTCACAGTATATTACATATTAATATGTTCTTAAGGTTTGAAGAACATTGCTTTGAAAAAACTATATAAAGCAATTAAAAAATTAACATGGGGTCTATCCAAAAAGAAATTTTAGTTGCTTTCTACGAAACTGAAGATCTATAAAGCAGCTGAAACAGACAAATTATTTCCAGTGAGTAGACTGAAACAGACCTTCTTAGCCAAAGGAAAAGCACATAATTACTTTTTCTAAACTTATGGGCAATCCACTTAAAGTTAAATACAGAGGAATTACAATTCACATTAACAAGAGAAAGATGCTCATTATCATGGTTTTTCCTAAATTTACCTGTAAATTCAAAGCATTCTATACATTGACATAGAAACGCAGAGAATTTTCCACTTCATTTGGAAAAGTACGCTGTGATGGTTAATTTTATGTGTCAACCTGCCTAGGTTATGCAGTGCCCAGCTGTTTGGTCAAACACTAACCTAGATGTTGTGAAGGTATTTTTTTTAGATGGGAGTAACATTTAAATCAGTATTGAGTAAAGCAGATTATCCCTGATAATGAGTGGGTCTCACTCAATCAGCTGAAAGCATTAAGAATAAGAACTGAGGTTTTCTGTAGAAGGAATTATCCTCAACATTGCAACAGAGAAACCCTGGCCTGAGTTTCTAGTCTGCTAACCTGCAAATTCACATTCAAACCTTCAATGTTAACTCCTTCTGAATTTCAAGCCTGCTGACCTGTCCTACAAATTTCAAATTCACCAGCCCCTACAATTGTGTGAGCCAGTTTCTTAAGATAAATCTTTCATTCTTTTAATCTAGACAGATGCAGATGTAGATACAATTAATGGTTCTGTTTCTCTGGAGACTCCTGACTAATACACTTCATGATAAATAAAGAAAGTCTGAAAAAGACTAAGTGGGATGGGTAGAGACAGGACACCAAGAAATCAAAGAGTCTGTTACAACAATTATTATGATGCAGAAATAAACAAATATATCAGTGGGACAGAACAGTGTCCAGAAATGAGACACAGAAACATGGGAATTTAGTGTATGAAAAAGCAGTGAGGGAGAACCGGATATTTTCAAAAATATAAAGATTTCACTGTCTTGAACTATATTCTAAAAATTCCAGAGGGACTAAACAAACACAAAAAAACCCTTACTAGAATATAGAATTATTTTTTAATACAAATGAAGTTTTCCTAATCACAAGAAAAAAAAAAACCGAATAAAACCAAATATATGAGTTTATGTTCATATGTGCATGTAAATAGGTGTGCAAGAATATACACAGACAAATCTGTTCAAATCTATAGTGTGGAATTCCTTCCTTTTTTATTTTATAACTTTCTGTATTTTTTTCCTACAGGCATGTATTTCTTTACTCAAAAAAATTTATCTGACCTTCATTTAATCAGTCATCACTCATAAATCACTAAGATATAATGAAAACTGGTAATTACTACATGGATTTTTAATTTAGACTATGGGCAATAAAGTTCTTCTGTTTTTATAGCAAGGATGTTGGAAAGAATCAGAAATTTTAGAGATGATGAAACCAAAGGCATCAGTCCCGATTTACAAACTTTTGAGGTTTTTTTGCAGTGAAAAGTGAAGCCATAAACCAAAAAAAACAGACAAGAGTGGAGCTGTTAGGATCAAATTTCAATGAGAAGCTCTGAGCTGTTAGTGGCAGCTTCTAATACATGCCTAAGAAACCATAGGCCCAGAAGAGCAGCTGAAAGACACTGACCCAACTTGAATCCTCTTTTTTTGTTGTTTGTCTTTTAGAGACAGGATCTCATTCTACAGCCCAGGATGTAGCGCAGTAGCACAATCATGGCCTACTGCAGCTTTGAATTACTGGGCCTAAGCAATCTTCCCACCTCAGCATCCTGAGTAGCTAGGGCTACAAGTGCATGCCACCATGCCCAGCTGATTACCAAACCCTCTTATTATATATATGGTAAATGAAACTTAATAATAAAATACATAATTACACAAACATTAAAAATATTTAATTTTTATATATTATTAAAAATAATACCTATATATTATTAAAACACACACATATATATTAAAAATAGATACATACAGACGGGGTCTCACTATGTTGCCCAGGCTGGTCTCAAACTCCTGACCTTATGAGATCCTCCCTCCTCAACCTCTCGAAGTGTTGGGACTATAGGCATGAGTCACCACACTTGGCCGTCAGGTTTTTTTAACAGCAAAAAACTGAAAGCAATTTGAATGTCTACTAGTAGTGGAATGGCTAAATTATAACGTGCCCATGAGGTGGAATACTATGTATTACATGCATTCACTAAAAATGTAGATCTAAATCCACTATTAATCTTAACAACAACAACAAAGACACAAAAGTATTAACACCAAAACAAGTGGATATGTATGACGATCAGTTAAAGAAAAGCAGCCAGGCGAGGTGGCTCACACCTGTAATCCCGGCACTTTGAGAGGGTGAGGTGGGTGGATCATAAGGTCAGAAGTTCAAGACTAGCCTGGCCAAGATGGGGAAACCTCATCTCTACTAAAAATACAAAAATTAGCTGGGCGCGGTGGCAGGCACCTGTAATCCCAGCTACTCCGGGAGGCTAAGTCAGGAGAATCCAGTGGGTGGAGGTTGCAGTGATCTGAAATCATGCCATTGCACTCCAGCCTGGACAACCGAGACTCTGCCTCAAAAATAAATTAATAAATAAAAGGAAAGCATACATCTGTAGGAAATTAATTCTGAAAACATGTAAGGCAAAATGTTACATAATAATCCCCAAGTGTGGGTTAATGAAGAATTTTCTATTCCCTTTACTCCCTAAATTTTTTTTTTACTTTTTTCATTTTACACTAGCAAATTCAGTTTCAAACCCTGAAAATTTTTGCAGTGAGCACGTATCACATTTAAAACCAGGGAAAATAATCGATGTTTTGATGTTGAAGGGGACAATCTCTCAAATTACAAAACAACAAAATGAACAATCCACAGGAGGGATAACTTCCATAATTTAAGTTGAGTGATATAAACAGTGGGCTGGGTTATGTGAGAGAAATGTACCTTGTCAAATGCAGTTTTCTGTTCAGGTGGGGGGAAAGCAGCTTTTTGTTCAGATGGTTGTGTAGGAGTTGTCTTTAACTGAGCTGTGATAGCCTGAACCTGAGCCATCACAGCATTGTCAAGGGCAGGAGACTGTGGTTTTGGAGGCTGCTGAAAAGTCTGAAGGATCTGCTGAAGCTTAAAGAATGGGAAAACCAGTAAATCACACAACAAAGTATAATCATACTGTCAAAAGTTAATTAACTAAAAAAGAGAAAAAGAAAGGTGATTCAAAATAGCATAGGCACAGAATAAACTGGCAAAAAAATCCTTTTACTAATGGTTAAATTTGTTGTGAATGAATGAATATACAGAAGTACAATGCGCATTGCTTAAGGTTAAAAAATGTATGCTGACAATGTCAATGATACAAGATGATGGTTGAAGAGAAAATACACTAAATTGTAAACAAGGTAAGCAAAAGTTTTCCAGAAAAATGGAAAAATTCTGTCCATTACAAATAATTTTGAAATCCATCAGAAATGCTAGAACTGTGAGCACCAACACAAGCCACTTAGCAGTTCTGAAGTCCTCTTCAAAGAGGTACTGCTATTTCTAAGTGTGTTGTTCCCTTGTTCATCACTTTCACATTTTCCCTATTATTCCTACATCATTACTTCTCTCTTATGAAGGCTTTCCTAGTTGAAAAGCAGACTTATTTTCTCCTTTGAATGTGGTTATTAATGAAAAATGGAAAACAAGAGGTCACAACAGTACCTCGTCCTGTAAACAATTTCACCTTTGACTAGACACTTTACCTGTTGGCCTTGAGTTGTTTGAAACAGCTGAGCCACAGCAGCAAAAGCATCAGAGCTGGGCAACTGTGGTACAGTTGGGACAGAGTTTGGAGTGGCTTGTTGGGGTGGTTCAGAAGAAACTTTTACTGGAGGTGGAGGTGATCCTAAAAAAGAAAAGGGCATTAAGGCCTAAAAAAAAAACTGTTAACCTACAAGTTTTCCTAATTAAGCTTCTTCACTAAAATAAAATTTTATCCAGTTTAACACAGTATAAAATATGTAGATTGTGGAACTAGAGTTTATATTGTAACAACTAACAGAAGAGCAGACTTTTATTATAAACAGGAATTACGGAAAGAAAATCACACCTTCCAATATGTAAACTCAAGTTTCTTTCTTACAGAAAACCTCCAACAATACAGATAAAACTCTGACTCTTTCATGTGCAAAATATGTCATTGTGTAAGCTCACAAATACATTTGATCATACCTTCGTTATTGGTAACATTTTCTGCTACTGGGGCTGCATTACTGGTTCCTGCTGCCATGTCCAAAAGAGGTTGAATGATTTCAATTTTGAACACTCCATTTTTTTGCCAAAGGTTCAGCACACGAACTATTTTACTCTGTTATGCACGAGGAAACACAAATATACAATAAATATTTGCATAAATAACCTATTATGCTCTTACAAAAAAAGAGGAAAACCCTCTAGGCTAATATTTCCATACTATGTGTTTTTCAGAAATGGGGGGAAAAAATCAGAATTAAAACCTGGTTAAACTACTTTAATTGCTGGGCACAGTGGCTCACATCTGTAATCCCAGCACTTAGAGAGGCTGAGGCAGGCGGATGACCTGAGGGAGTCCAACCTTACCAATGTGGAAAAACCCCATCTCTACTAAAAAACACAAAAAATTTGCTGGGTATGGTGGCACATGCCTGTAATCCCAGCTACTCGAGAGGCTGAGGTAGGAGAATTGCTTGAACTTGGAAGGCGGAGGTTGTGGTGAGCCAAGATTGTACCACTGCACTCCAGCCAGGGCAACAACAGCAAGACTCCATCTCAAAAAACAAAAACAATGTACTCTAATTAGTCTTTCTACAGTGGTATCATCTAGAGTAAGGCACAGAGATGGAAACAGACCCAGACAAGAAATTTATTATTTGACATTTTCATTTTATTTTACTTATAGTTACAAAGAAACTCCATCACTGACCCCAAAAAAAAACTATCTTAAAGAAGTAAATGAAGTAAAGGAGAATTTTTTCAGAATAATTGTAAAAGCTAAAATATTTAAGAAACTGGCCTGTAATCAAAATTTAACTTATGTGGCCAAGTAAATATGAAGGAAATCCAGAGAAGATGTGTTATTCATGGGTACAACTTTCATTTTTACTTAAGGAATCATCTTGGTTTTTGGTGTGTTTTTCCCACAAGTGCACTCTTCCAAGAATATAAAAACAGCCATCTATGACACTCAAGTTTATATGCTGTTTATTGTAAATGTCTCTGTTCTTCATTATTCTGAGTATGTTTACTAGTATAACTTCCCCTATTTATAGCCAGTTACTATATCTATATTGTTTTTCTACTTTTATATAATATGTTGTAAAGCCAACTGTATATATAAGGAATTAAATACTGTAGTCTGATTGCTAACGAATACCACTTAAGCTGCAGTACTTCTGTATGTTGGGAAAGAACATCAATTATTGGCCCTTTCTTTCTGGAATAATCAACATTAAGATGATTACTGCCTTTTTCTACTGCAGAATTTCATCATCACTCAACTACATAAGCGCATCTTTCCAATGATATCTTCTTTAAAGCAAGATGATGCTCCTTTCATATTATTTTTACAAGATTTTACTTTACTGTGGTAAGAACATTTAACATGAGATCTACCCACTTAACAAATTTTTAAGTGTACAATACAGAATTGTTAACTATAGGTACAATGTTGTTCAGTAGATCTCGATAATCTATTCATCTTGCTTAATTCAAATGTCATACCTACTGATTAGTAGCTCCTACTGTTACCCTTACCCCTAGTCCCTACAACCGCTATCACGTTCTTTGATTCTATAAATTTTGCTCCTTTCATATTTCAACAGTATGACTGTATTTCTGAAGAACTTTGTCAGAAAATAGATAAATATGAAACGGCCGCTGAAGAGAAAACTGGGTTTTGTTTCAAGCTCACAGACATCGCTACACAAAAATCTCATTCAGGAATACAGTAGGCTCCAAATATCTAACATACCTTTAAAATATTAATTTTTTTAATAAAGAATGCAAGCTTTAGTTTAACAATTAACTATACCTTATCTTCGGATGGACAAAGATATAAATATTGGAATGTGGCAGTTATGTTTTTAGAGAATCTTGGCCCAAAAACATCTTTATCAGTTCCAAACTGATGACGAGACTGTCGCACAATTGAGTCAATTACATATAATCCTGGAACCTTGTACTCTGGTTTACACTGTAAGGATAAAGATGTAAAATCAGTACAGAAAAAGCAAAGTCACAATTTGACACCCATAAATTTCACCTTTATGAAACTTTATATATCCATCCAATCATTGCTTTTGGTTAAAAACTACCTGAATGTTTCAGCTCTCTAAACGGCTAACTTATCAAATTTCCCATGTCTATACAGAACTACCATTCTCTTGATACTACTGACCCCCAAGATTTTACTCTTCTTTGATTTCTCTGCCTCCCCACACCCAATGTCCCAGAATCAACATTACTTTACCAATCCTTAAGCCAGTCCCATACAAATTCACTTATTATGATAGTCTCTACAATTCACCCTGCTCAAAAAGATAATTTTAACCTTTCAAAATTAACATTTTTTAAAATATCAATTTTAATTCTATTATAGTACCAGATAAATTAAAATTAAAAAGAAGTTGTTTTTGGCTAATCAAATTGACAACAGCAGAAAAACAGACACCTACATATATTTCTGGTGGTAATATATGTAGGTGTCTGCTTTTGTAGTACAAACAGGTATAACCTTTTATCAAAGACAATTTAGCAACAAAAGCAAGGTCTTATTAAATCCACCAATTCTACATCTAGGAGTTTATGCCAAAAAAAGAAAATTAGGTCTAACAATTCAGAAAATGGCTAAGTGTATCACGGTAACAACCATAGAGAGGAGTATTTTGCAAATGTTTATGATAAACTCAGTGAGAAAAGCAGGATAACAACCAGTATTATATCAATTTTTACTTTTATAAATGTACATGTACATAAAAAATAGATTCAAATGTATTAATAAATATTGCAGTAATTTGGAGGCAATGCCTGTAGGTAATTTTTTCCATTTTATTTGTCTTTGATGTACTACTATGCAAAGCTTCTCCCAAATGCAAAGCTTCTACCAATTAGTTTTTTTTTTTTTTTGAGACGGAGTCTTGCTCTGTCACCCAGGCTGCAGTGCAATGGCATAATCTCCATTCACCGCCAACTTATGCCTCCTGGGTTCAAGCGATTCTCCTGCCTCAGCCTCCCAAGTAGCTGGGATTACAGGCATGTGCCACCATGCCCAGCTAACTTTATGTATTTTCAGTAGAGATGAGATTTCACCATGTTGGCCGGGTTGGTCTCAAACTCCTGACCTTATAATCTGCCCACCTCGGCCTCCCAAAGTGCTGAGATTACAGGCATGAGCCACCACACCTGGTCTCTACTAACCATTTTTTTTTGGCCTGTTGGAGCTTTAACTACTATACCTAAGCCAGTATACAAAGGCCATGGATTAGAGGCATTTTTATAAACACTGAATAGTAGGTATTACATGTCACAGCTCCAGGTCAGAAGTTAAGACAATGATGTCCAAGTCTCTGTTCTCAATCTTCTACTAAGACAGATGTGTGCTAATCACACAGTTAAAAACAACAGACAACTATAACTCAAAAAATTTTATTCTGATGGGAAAAGTTGGGAAAATTTTACAAAGTAATTTCATTTAAAATACTCAAAGGTGAGTTAAATGTTTAAACATCAACAGTAGAAAGGGCAAAGGGTAGAGCAAGCACTTCAGGCTTAGGGAAGGGTCCTGCCCAACATATAAGAAACTGCTGTGAGCTGAGTATTAAGTTCAGAGTAAACGAAGTACCAATTAATGGCACTGCTAAAAATTTGTTTTTAAACTTCTAGTGATTAAAAATAACCTCTAGTGACTACTTTTTTATGAAGTGGGTTTAGAAACACAAGCATTCAAATTAAAATTTACAATGTAAATTACAAATCATATTGTAACTAAAATGAGGTAATAATGAAAGATAGTTACCTTTTTGATGAACTTTTCTACTATTTGAACTACATGCTTATAAAGCTGAAAAGAATGAAAAGAAAATTACTGTTCAGTTTACATATTTCTACATTTCCTCTAATTAGAAAATACTTAAAACTTTGAAATGTGTACAATTTAAATATTATCAATACTGAATGAACCATGAGAAATAATTCATAATAAAAAAATTTTTTAAATCTTAAAAAACAAATCAGAGAAAAATAAACTAAAAGCAGAAAACTACAAAAATTCCCCCAAACAGAAGATCCTTTTTCTTAAAATTTAAATCAATAAACTTTCATAAAGCAGAATATTTGGCAACCTGATGGGACAAAACCAATGGAATTAGAGCTAAACAATGTCACTTTTTCTAAAATAAGTCACTTTTTAAAGTGTGATTTTGGGTTAGACTTTTATTTCACAGAGCTTATATTTTTTCTCTCTTTAAATAAAAATGAAACAAAATAGTTGGTTTATAAGGAATAAATGAAAATTGTAAAAACTGCTTTGAGGCTGGGCATGGTGGTGCACACCTGTAATCCCAGCTACCTGGGTGGCTGAGGCATGAGAATCACTTGAACCCGGGAGGCGGAAGGTTGCAGTGACCTGAGATTGCGCCACAGCATTCCAGCCTGGGTGACACAGTGAGACTGTCTCCCCACACTCCTAAAAAACCAAACTGTTTTGAAACAATACATAACAATGCAAATATATGCTTATCACATACCTTCAGCAAAGGCTGGTTAGGGCTCTTTGATTTAGGCCTAAACTAATTCACAAAGTTGACTTTCCATGTTTAAAAAAGTAGTATTTTCAAAACTGCAAAAACCTTTCTCAAATTGATATTTATGTTATCATTACCTTAATAGCTTTAATAGCAGCTTTAGTGATGAGAATCATCTTGGCTCTAGAGATGGGAGGTTTCATATCCATAAGCGAAAAGAGCTTAAAAGACAAAAAAAGAAAAACTTAAAAAAAACTTTTGAAATGAAAAGTTGAACTATTTGGCTAGTAAACAACCACCTTTCCTACATATCTGCATTATCACTTGGAAAATACAAACAGGGCATCTTAGCAGCTCGGGCAGCGGGAGAAGCTGCAGTGGCCAGGGAGCCCAGCTTTGTGAAGGCTCTTGGTGTGCAGGCACCCAGCACACACCCTCCCCACTGCCATGACACCCAAGAAGGCAGTCAGCTCTGCCAAAGAAGTGGTGAAGGGGTGGTGAAGGAAGAGCCCAAGAGACAATCAGCATGGCTGTCAGCTAAACCTGCTTCTGCAAAAGTGGAAATGAAGCTGAAAAATGGCAGCAGAAGGATAAATTCTCAGACAAAAAAGTACGAACAAAAGGGAAAGGGAGGGGGAGCAAAGAGAAAACAGGCTCAAATGGCTAACCAAGAAAGTAAAGATTTACCTGCAGAAAACGGAGAAACTAAAACCAAGGAGAGTCCAACCTCCAATGAAGCCAGAGAGAAAGAAGCCAAGTCCACTCAATACATACCATGTCTTACCAGTGGTCCCTGTCTTCCTTCTCGTACAATCCATAGTAGTATCTTTATCAAATATTTTGTAAATGCAAGTAGGTCTAGAAAAATTTTTAAAGGAGGGAATCCCATTTCTTCCCCCTTTTTAAGCGTAATTTTTTTTAAGAGGTAAAATCATTCACTGGTTGTTTCTTTTATATTTTGGTACAACCAGAAGAGTGTGGGATATTGTATTGCTTTGACTGTCTTGGGTGTCAGCTTAACATTCCATAGATGGGGAGGTTACTTTTTATATCCTATAACGTCTCTACTAAATATACAAAAATCAGCTGGGCATGGTGGCGCACACCTGTAATCCCAGCTACTCAAAAGGCTGAGGCATGAGAATTGCTTGAACCCAGGAAGTTGTAGTGAGCCAAGATTGTACCACTGCACTCCAGCCTGGGCAACAGAGCAAGACTTTGTTTCCAAAAAAAAAAAAAAAAAAAAAAAAAAAAAAAAAAAAAAAAAAAAAAAAAAAAAAAAAAAAAAAAAAAAAAAAAAAACACAAACAAATAGGGAAAAACCAAATTTAACAAATCTCACAACAGTAAATCCCAGCCATTGGGTGGTTCAATGAAACGTAACCACATACTTTTACTTCTTTCCCCAAACGGTTAAATCTAACCAAAATATAAGGAGAGTCCATAGAGGATTATAAAGATAAAATCCTGACATTAAGAAACATATCTAGCTTCTTAAATTCTTGTTTTTGTTTGGTTTAATCATAATGATACACTTCTGAGATTTCAAAAAGATATCGTTAGGTAAGTTTCAGATTCCCAACATTATGAAATGAGTTTCATAATGAGTTTCAATGATATCACATTTCCATTCTTTCCATTTATGCCAATATTCAAAATACGGACCCCTAGGGTATGAACCTTTGCTAGGCCACTAGCTGACAGGCTAGCCTAAAACACGAGTGTTTTCTCAGAGTAAATAGCCCCACCTAGAAGTGTATCCTAAGAATTCAATTTTCACACCTTTTCAAAACTATAGACATCAGTAACAATTTTAGAAAAGGAATGAAATATAACCCGTTAAAAAAACAGATAATGAAGCAGAAAATAACAGAACTTTTCCATAAGACACAGAAAATGGGAAAAACACTAAGGTATTAATACAGGACTTCATTTTAATAAAGGGATTCTCTAAATAACGTTGTGATTCTTCATTGCATTATTTCATTTACCCAGGTAGTAAAATAATTCTCTTTGAGAATAAATGCTCACTAACTGAAAGGCAATTAGAAATAGTAGGTCAGGTGCTCAAGCCTGTAATCCCAGCACTTTGGGAGGCCGAGGTGGATGGCTCACCTAAGGTCAGGAGTTTGAGACCAGCCTGGCCAACATGGCAAAACCCCATCTCTACTAAAAATACAAAAATTAGCCAGATGTGGTGGCTCGTGTCTGTACTCCTGGCTACTTGGGAGACCGAGGCAGAGGAATCATTTGAACCCAGAAGGCGGAAGTTGCAGTGAGCCAAGATTGTGCCACTGCATTACAGCCCAGGCGACAGAGAGAGACTGTCAAAAAAAAAAAAAAAAAAAAAAAAAAGAAATAGATCTTTAAAATTATGTGAACCAGTAAAAAAAATTTAACATATTTCAACTTAAACACAAATTCTAAAAAATATCAACACTGCATAATATGTAGCATACATTTATAAAAGGTATATTCTATGTTATAAAATCTATTAAGATAGTTGCTTATTATGTTCTATTTTCTTTTCTATACCTTACCACAGAGAAAGGAGATGCAACACACACACACACACACACACACACACACACACACACACATTTAATTCTTAGGTTGTCTCCAGAACTCTTAAATAATTTATGCAAAAATCCTGAAGAAACTAGAAACTCACCCTTGTTCTCAGCCTCCTGAGTCAAGACCACTTCTTGATGTGATTCATGCCAAATACCTGAGACACTGCTATATTTTCAGATAGATTAAATCTATCCAAATATTAATCTATATTTTTAAATATAGATCAATCTATATTATAATTTAATCTATATTTTGGATAGATTAAATCTTTAATCATAAGGTAGAAGCAATAAGGGGCCTTCCATGTAGAAAGTCAGGATGGTCAGGAGGCCAGGATGGTCAGGAATCTAAATGTATATCCAATGAAGTCTGAAACGTTTATGCAAGTACAAGATACTTATGTTAAAGTAGCCCCAAGACTGTTTAACAGGAGATGAACAAATGTGACTCCCTGTTTATTGCTACAAATCAAAGCTTTGTGTGAAATCTTAAATTTATGGGGAGGCAGGATGGGTAAGAAAGCCTGCATCTGTCTGTTCCCCATTGGGCACTGGTATCCCCATCACTGGGGAGTGGAGGGTGTGGGGGTGTGTGTGTGTATTTGATAATTGATTTTGCTGTACCAAGTACTTCCTTTCTCATTTTCTAATGATTTTGTAAAACACATGCTGACTCTTTTCCCTTCCCTTCTCCTTTCCCTGGGAAAATACAACAAAAAAATAAAGACTTACTGGTATTGACACTGCAAAAAAAAAAAAAAAAAAGAGCAACAGTAAGAACTACTTGTCTGGGCATTAAAAGCTTAGTGTAAATTTTAATAAAGCCTAAGCCAGAGATAATATTCATCTAATGTCCCAAAAAGCACTTCTTTCTCCATAGTCTCTATTTAAATTATCATAATGTATTTAAAAAATTAAAGTATAGACTATACTACATAACAGTATAACCATCATTCAGGCAAAAGACCAACAAGAGAACTGTCAGGTACCATAATCTGAGACAGTTGAAAAGTATTATTACATTCCATAAAGATAAGATTATTTGGGAAGAGAAGAGGTAACCAACATTTGAGCGCTTATCAGGCAGCAATGAGCTGGGTGATGTGGTGTGTTGTAGTTTTTACTTAATCATGTTAACTAAGGCAGATCTGTTAGGTCTGTTTTGAGATGATACTCAAAAAGGCTTACATCTGTTTTAGATGATGCCTAGGCCATGATCTGAACTAAAATTTGTTGATTCACATTCCCTAACAACATACCCATACCTGATACAATGCTGCATACAGACTAAATTTGTGCAGAGACCATTAACTACGATAGGAAATATAAGGAAAAAAAAAATCCAGGCAGGCATCTGTGCCTGCCTGTATACTGTTTGGATTCAGGGATAACAATGAAACATACTGAATTTAATTTGGGATGCCTACCAAATATCCAGGCAGAGAAAGACATATGGATCTTGAATGTGTAGCAGAGATCCAGGCTAGAAACTGAAAGGTTATAGAACCATGAGGATGAGTTAGAAAGAGCTTTAAGAAAGAAAGGAGTCAAGAACATATACACTAGGCCAGGTGTCGTAGCTCACCTGAGGTCAGCAGCCTGACCAACATGGTGAAACCCTGTCTCTACTAAAAATACAAAAATAAACCAGGAATGGTGGCACACACCTGCAGTCCCAGTAACTCAGGAGGCTGAGGCAGGAGAATTGCTTGAACTCAGGAGGCAGAGGCTGCAATGAGCTGAGAACACACCACTGTATTCCAGCCTGGGCAACAGAGTGAGACTCCCTCTTCCCCCAAACACCACCACCACCACCACCACCACCACCACCACATATACCAAACATTCCAATGTGGCAGAGAAAAAACATGCAAAAATGAACACCGGGACAAAGTAGAATTCCAGAAATTAAAGACATCTGGCATAGCCAAATGCTACAAGAGGTTAATCAGGATGCAAAATAAATCTTGTTTATTTCGTTTGGCAATTAGGTGAATGTAAGTAGTATCAGTTTTTGAAAGTGATTCCAAATTCCAACTGGTTAAGGAATGAGTGGCAGGCAAGGAAGCAGAAATGCATTTTTGGCTCATTTGTCATTAATTCAACAAATATCTGACAGCTTATTAAGTGGCAAGCTGAGTGTTTTGTATGTAAAAACGAGACAGGACCATGTTTCAAAGCTTTCACCCTTACTTAAATCCTATCTGTTAGCACCATAAAGTTTCCATCCATCTCTCCCCTCCCCGCCCCTTCCCTTCCCTTTCTCTCTCCCTCTCCAGAGTTCAAGTGATCCTCCCATCTCAGCCTCCCCAGCAGCTAGAACTACAGGCATGCGCCAACCCCACCCTGAGACATTTCTCTTCAGATGACTTTTATTCTCCTTTACCAACATTTTAAAGAAAATTTCAAGCTGTGAATTTGCATTTGATATAATTTACAAAGAAAAATACTACAGGCAACTACAGATGTTTCAAAATTGGAGGTTTGCAAAATCACCTTTTAACACTCAATGAATGCTGTTAATATTTTATTGACTTCTTTAATGCACAAATTCATCAAAGGGTCTCCACCTTTTGCAAGACAAAAAAGTTCCCTGATATCTATGCCTTCACTGGACAGATACAGAAATCCAGAAATTATGCTGATGTACTTTGACAAAAAGGCTATAAACTGATATACTTTCCCGGTAAGCATGTACATTGACACTACTCGTTTGCACAGAAATAGTAACAGCCTTTAAGGTGAGGCAGATGTTGTAATTCCATTTCATAGATGACAGCACTGAGGTTCAAGAATCTGCTCAGTCATAAAGTTAATTAAGTGGTAGAATTCAATCTGTAATCTACCATTTCCCAAAACTCTAATTCTTTTTAATTAGTACCTAACAGTAACGAAATTATTTCAAATATATCAGCCCAGAACAATAGTGTGCCGATAGTAAAAATAAGGACTATACAGCCATGTTAAGTTGGAAAAAAAAAACGCAATGTAGACCCAAACTAGAAAGTAATATACTAATATATAATTGTTATGAGGGGTTGGACCCAAGAATTCTTAAGTAAAAAAATAAGCAGCACAGAGATATAAAGTGATGTGCGCACCCAAGCAACAAGTTAGAGGTGATATAAATTACTAAAACAGTGTCAATTTTTTGGTGTGTAAATGGCCCTAGAATACTGAGTGGGCTAACTTAGGGGGAAACTGCCAGCATAATTTATTTAGATGATTAAAATAGTGATCAAATTTCAATTTCTCAAGACTAAAGATCAATACATTGTTTTTATGTTTTAGAACTCAATTTTATCTTAGGGCATGAGGGACAGCTTTAAATAGCCAGCATGTTATACATTTAGAAATTATTTCTGAATACTGACTCATCCAAATATTTCTAGGTAAGACATGGGTCCTCTACTGTTGCCAGTTCTGAGTTTGATTCTCCCATTCTTTTTTTTTTTCTCCAGAGTCTCACTCTGTTGTTCAAACTGGAGTGCAGTGGCACAATCTTGGCTCACGGCAACCTCTGCCCTCTGGGTTCAAGCAATTCTCTTGCCTCAGCCTTCCGTGTAGCTGGGATTACAGACGTGCACCACCACGCCCGGCTAATTTTTGTATTTTTGGTAGAAATGGGGTTTTGCCAGGTTGCCCAGGCTGGTCTTTAACTCCTGGCCTTGTGATCTGCCTGGCTCAGCCTTTCGAAGTGCTGGGATTACAGGCGTGAGCCACCATGTCCAGCCTGATTCTCCCATTTTTAAAACCAATACTGATTGTCTTCTTTATAAAACTGTTAATAGCATGAAATGAAATGAAAGCATCTAAGATAACCGTGCTTAATAAATGCCTTGGTTTCTAACTCCTCCTACCCCTCACATATACCAACCCCTGACTTTTGTTTCCCTTAATTAAAAAATCAATTATACAGCTCATTATTATGTTTTATTTTCATTTATGCATAGTATGTTTTTCTCATTCTAAAACAAAATGAACTTATTAGTTGTAAATGATTTATTACTGGTCCTTACCTGTGTCTAAAGCAAAGTTGCAATTTGTTAATCTTAAATAAAAGAGTTAATTGTCATGGTCACCAATATTGGTTGAGGAATCTCTTAAGAGAAGTGTATAATCTTGTGGTAATCTAAGATTTTGATGATAGTTACTGATTTTCCGCAATAATTTGTTTTTTTTTTTCTTTCCTTTTTCCCCTGCAATTATTTTAAGTGCACGGGGTCAACAATCAACTGCCCGAGAAATCTTGGCTCTGCCACTTGCTACCTATGAGAATTTATTTCTCCATCTGTAAAATGGGGATAATAGTAATCCTTACTTATTTAGTGAAGTCTAAGAATTAAATGCAAACAATACATATACAAGCACTTAGAGCAGAACCTAGCACAAAGTAAACACAAAATAGATATTAATGAGTATTACCACTACACAGAATTTTTTTGAGAAAGAGAGAGAATCTTGGAGTTAATCCAGAGCAGTGTTTTTCAAACTGTGGGTTGAGATCCATGAATAAATTATATAATTCCTACTGTGTGTATTGTGCTCAAAAAATACGAAAGACAGTAATCTAGGGAAAAATTATTTTGGGCCTTTTTATTTTCCTCATTTCTAAAACTGCCAGTCACCTTTCAATAATGTATAGATTTCTTCAAATCATTCATAAATTTCTCATGGACAAATTGAGGGGGCGGCGGGGGGCCGGGAGCAGCACTGCCATGTCGGAAAAAAAAACTTCAAGGTTTTCAATCAAGGTTCGGTACACATAAGTAGTATACAGAGTAGACAAGAGATTCAAAGGTAATTCAGTTACTTACGACCAACATCCAATTTCAGTCAACAATCTCAAGAAAAAAAGCTATTAGCTTTATATAACAAGTCTGAAAGCCACAAAATTTAATGTAATTCCAACAATATCTACTAGTGAGAAAAACTAGACATTGTGGTATTCTGTAGAGGGAAAGATTTGGTTTTGAATCTGTGTCTGGTCATGCATTTGATTTATTTGATTTTAGGCATATTAATTTCTCTAAGCCATAGTGTCCTCATTTGTAAAATGGATATACCGATATAAAATGGATATACCGATATAAAATGGATATACCGATACCTGCTTGATAGGCATCAGTTTCAGGGAGAACTAAATGAGTTTCTGTCTATGGAATGACTTGTACTGTGTTATCCGGCAGAGGACAAGTATTCAGTAAACATCATTAGGTGCAGAGCTCCCCCAACATTATAGCCTGTATTTGCAATTAATGTCATCTGTGAATGAATAAAGTGTCAAAGCAGCCAGAGAAAACCATGAAATCCTCCTGCATACAGTAACAACAGCTATTCCAAATAAAAGACTTCTTTAGAAGGGATAAGCAATAGTAGAAAAGCATGCTACTTGTCAGCAGCAGACATGAGTTAGGTTCTTTGCTCTGTCTCTAGCTGAGTGACTATGAAAATGTCTAAACATGACCACTGCCCTGCTGTATGACATATAGAAACCTGAGACACAAAATACTCTAAAAATTATGAAGAACGATTCATCCTGATCTCTTATACCAGTAAAAAGTTTCAAGTGAAGATGAAGAATGAGAATATTTGGCCTGTGATACCTGGTGGAATTTGCAACGTTTAGGGATTAGTCAAAGTAACAGAGTACTCTGCTATTTACCAATGGCATAAACCATGACAAGTTTAGTTAATCTTTCTAAAACTTCAAGGATTTTTAAAATCTGAAAAACAGGGATTAATAGACTCACCTTACCATGCTGTTAGGATTAAATAGGATAATGTATATAAATCTCTTAGCCCAGTAATACATAAGTGCTCAGTAAATGGAGAAAAACAATGTGAAGATAATTAGCATGCTTCCCTCTCTATTCTTTAACTATTAGCCAAATGATAAGGTTTCTAGAAGATCCTGGTTAATTCCTTTTAAGTACAGTATCCTCAAATGGACAGGGTCTGGATGTAGTCCTGCATTAATGGAATTTAAGAGTGAATTGGCTTTTTTATTAGTTTTCTATTCCTGAAGTAAGAAATTACCACAAATTTACTAGTGTAAAGCAACACAAATTATTTTACAGTTTTGAGGTCAGAATCTCACCTAGCATCAGCAAGGAGATAGTCTTGTAGAGGCTCTAGGGAAGAATCTATTTCTTGCCTTTTCTAGCTTCCACAGGATGCTTACATTCTTTTGGCTCATGGTCTCTTCTTCCATCTTCAAAGCCAGCGGAACAGCATGATCTCCTTCTCTCTACTCTACCCCTCTTCTTCTATTGTCTAGTAAAAGGACCCCTGTGATTACACTGGGCCCACTCACCCAGACAATCCAGGATAATTAACCCATCTCAACATCCTTAACCTTATTCATATTCCCAGTCTCTTTTGCCTTGTATGGTGACATATTTACAGGTTTTAGGAATCAGATTATGAACATCTTTGAAGAAGGGGGCATTTATTACTTAAAAAAAAAATAGAGCTTAATTCATTAACTCCAATTTGTATTCAACTGAAATCGTCAGGCTGCTTTCACCAGGATTCTCCTCAAAACTAGATATTCACAATGACTTTGTGTTGCTTTCTGACAGATCTTTCAACCTATTTAGGTAGTTCAGAAGTATTTTCTGCTATTTGATGTAGTCAGCTATTCCAATCGGCTTGTAAATTTCATGAACTCATTTTATATGCTTTCCTCCAAGTCAATGTTTTCTAAAAATTAAAAAAGGATTTATTTGTAAGATGATCTTAACTGATACTCCTTGGGTATTTATAACTAGTCAGCTAAAATCCACTTAGCAATACTGTCACCCTGCCCATATTTTTCCAATTTATTCATAATGCAAATATACCCAATACCTTTCTGAAATATTTGGTGTGTAGTTTTCACTAGACATAATATACTTTACAAATGAAAAATGTTTAGTCTGTTATAAATTGTTAGTGAATTTGTTCTGGCTCTTAATGACTAGCAATTTCTAAAAATTAATAAAAACTGGCAGAGACAAAACTAAACTGACACAGTCTATAATTTCTAAAGTATGCTTTTCCTACTTTTTGAAATAAAGTTGTCAAGGCAATGGTAAGATTTAGAAGACTATATACTAATCTAAGTCATTCTTTAAAACTTAAATCTCTCAAACAATATTTATTTCTGAATCTTCCTCAATGGAATACGTATCCCTTTCTTTTTGAAACCTAAACTTTTCTTTTTTTTCTTTTTTCCCCCACCCCGAAACCTAAACTTTTAAAAATGTATTTTCCTTAATTTACTTGGTAATGGATTATACTGATTATTTCCAGTATTCCTTCCTTTGCCAGTATGACTTCCAAGATGACAAAGCAATTTTTCCTTAAGCTCCTATTACTACGTAAAGTTGAATTTAAAGAAAAAATAAAAATGCTTCCTAAAAGAAATACATATATACTCACAATGACAGGCTAGTATTCAAATCTCCTTCCTGTTAGACACAAATATCAAAGCATTCAATTCTACAGTCTTTCTTCCTCTTTCATTCTCAACTCAATATATCAGACACTCTCAAACCAAATAAAGTTAAATCCAACACAATTCTATGTTTATTACCAACATATAAACACTGTATAATAAGGTACATGCTAAATTTCTTAAAAGATAATCAGAAAGAAAGTTTTAAAATAATCTTTCCTGTAAAGATGCTTTATCTACCTAACTTAAACCTGAAGAAAATTCCATAGAACACTACTGCTAGAACAATCAGGTAAGGGATCCTGTACAGACCCTTTCCTACCTGGTATTTCCTCTTACGCCTTTGATATGTAATTTACTAAATGTATATCTGGGTTAATACTTTCTTAATATCAGGTAATATAATGAGGTGAAGAAAGAAAATCAATCACATGGTAAGTAAGTACCATGGTAAGTAAGTACCACTATGTCACTCTACCTGAAAGCAGAATACTGTGTATGAGTTAATCAACAATACATACACACAGTTAGAGATGCAATGAAACTGAAAAATGTACAGAAGCAACTCATTCAACAAAGAAAATCCCAGTATCTTGGCCAGATGAGGTGGCTCACGCTTGTAATCCAAGCACTTTGGGAGGTTGAGGAGGGCAGATTACCTGGGGTCAGGAGTTCAAGACCAGCCTAGTCAACATGGTAACTACCAAAAATATAAAATTTAGCCAGGCATGGTGGCACATGACTGTAATTCCAGCTGCTCAGGAGGCTAAGGCAGGATAATCCCTTGAACCCAGGGGTTGGAGGTTGCAGTGAGCCAAGATCACACCACTTCACTCCAGGCTGGGCTACAGAGCTGAGACTTGGTATCAAAAAAAAGAGAGAAAGAAAGAAAGAAGAAAATCCCAATATCTAATTAGCAAATACAGGAAAATTCAACCATATCAATTAATAATCAGAGTACAAATTAACACAAGGAGAAAAATTCTTCAATTATCTAACAGCATAAAGCAAAAAGAGTATTACTGGGCTGGTGAGACCTAATGAGTTTTAATTTCAAACAAAAATTTAAAACTATAAAACAAGAACTAAAAAATGTCCATATCTTTTAAAACAGTAATTCTACTTCTAGAAATTTATCTAAGGCAATAATTAGATGTTCTCAAATTTTCCACAATGACTATTGAGAAAACAATAGATAAATTCACGCTATTAAAAAGATCTGGTAACTACATAAAAATTTCCAAACATAAGTGGAGGAGAAGAAAAGACTGAAAGGAAATACTCTAAAATGTTAATGGTGTTTGATGAGATTATTTTATTTTCTAATTTAAATTTATCTAATTTGCATTCTTTTTAAATGAAAAAAATAAAATTCATGGATTTAAAAATGAACTTTAATTTTTATCTGTTTGAGATGCATCTTTGTCCAACTTTTGATCATAAATATAACTAAGTGATAAAGGAATGTGGTTACATAGAATCACCATTATCACATAACTTCTCCACAAAGTAAATCTTACCTTTGAAGCTGAGTTACTACGCTTAAATCAGTAATTTGCAAATCTTTAATAAAGCCTTTCAAAATTCCAATTTTTTTAAAAAATTAATAAATTTAAAAACACCCCTCCTCCAACAAATCCTTATAATAACTGAAGCCCTGTGGATAAAATGAACATCACACATTGTGTAAAAGAAAAAAAAAAAAAAACTGGGAAATCACTGCTTTATGTTTTTTTGTTAACATCTCTTAATTAAAGAAAGTGTCCCTTTAATTACTGATACACAGTTTACTCCCATATAAATTCTATTTGCTTGTTACAGACTCAAACCTTCTGAAACCTGAACATTTAACCACTTTTCCACTTGCTTAGAGGAAGGTATGAAAACAAGACAGATCTGGCACTGTCAATATGAAATACTCTCCTAATGTAGAGACAATTAGCCTTTTTTTTGTACAGATCGGGTTTTGCCATGTTAGCCAGGTTGGCTTCAAACTCCTGCCCTCAAGGAATCTGCCAGTCTCAGCCTCCCAAAGTGCTGGAATTATAGGCATGAGCCACCTTGTCCCGCCCTGAAAAGCTTTTTAAAACAGTCAGGGAAACATAGGAGTCAGGGGAAAGATGCCACGTCCTTTTCTTGCTCTACTGAGCAGTCTTGTTTGAATGCAAACACTAAAAAATAGTTCCATCTACTTCACAAAATGCACTCTTCGAATTTCAAGAGATTCCAAACCAGGTACTTTCATAGGCGACAAAACTGCACATAATATTCTCAAATTCAAAGGGTTAAAAAAATTTTTCATACTTACTTCTTCCTAAATTTCTTTACCTTACCACATTCTCCCACAAACTTGTTGACTATTCTTCTAGTTCCAGAATTTAAAGAAATGTTTTATCAAATAAACACATGAAATCGTGTTTACTTTTAGTATTTATATTAATAAATACAAAATCATTTTTAGGTTAACTATATTTTAATGTGCATTAAGAACATTAAGAAAACAGAATATAATAGACGATGGTTTAAACTTCATCTGCATTATTTTTCACTCTTTAATTGTATCATCGAGCTCTTATTCTCATTCACTTCTGGCAGAACTAATTTTCTAAGTATTAATAGTTAATTACCGAAGATTTACTCTATAAAGTATGCCCTAACGTATTCTTCATTACACTACCTCCCCTACAATTTCCAAGGGTCTACCCTTCACTCAAACTTTTCACTTTTAGAACCAAGGCTGTACACCTCCTCAGGGCTTTTAACCCCATCAGTTCCAGCTTACCACATTAGGTCATATTCCAAATGTAGTTCCATTTTTGGTTCACTGAACTGCAAATAAATCCACAAGATCTTCCTTTTCACTTGCTTGAAAGACAGGCCAGGAGGTGATTTTAGGAAATGCCAAATGTTTTATCCAATGCCACTGCTCTACTTTACTAACACAGATGCCAGATTTAAACATCACATTTATTGTGCTTCACTAATGAACTTTTGGCTATTAAACATTTTTGTGAATTAAATATTTCTTCCTAGATATCAATACAAGAAATACAAATTGATTCCAGGATATAAAATCATTTAATTGGAAAATAATTTTAATGTTACCATTATAAAATCCTTAATTACAATTTTTTAATTGAGTATAAACTGGCAAAAACATGCAGACATCTTCAGTTTTAAATGTTGATTACATTTACTGCATTACTGTGGATGGCTCAAAAATTTAACCAAACCTTGCTATTCTTAAACTGAGACAAATCCTTCCAAATGTATATATTATTTTGATAGTATCACTTGCTACCAAGCTTCAAATGTATAAAAGACAGGACAGGAGGCCTATAAGACTTGTTCTCTGAGTCTTCTCCTCACACAAATAGTCCATCAGACAAGGATTTGCTGCTCAAAAACGTCACAGGAGCCAGGTGGGGCTGTGGACTAGACTCAAATGGGCTCTTACAAGGACTGAGTCAAATTTCAGAACTGTAACTTTTAAACTGCGAGATCTCAGACCATTCACTACACTTCTCTAGTTTCCTTACCTTTAAAATGGAAAGAATGCAAAGACATATATATAACACCTAACTCATTAGCCAGCACCTGGTTATTTAATGAGCAAATGAAGGGTTATTTTCTTGTCCTTCACTTGAACTGTTTCTACTGGATTACTCCTTAAAATAGTATGTCAAAACTAAAGCTATTCTTTGAACAAACTTAGGATTCAGGATCAATAAAATAATTTACAGAGCCATGCAGAGGCTACTGGATATTGTTTTCATCTTGATAGAAAAAAAATAAGGCAAGCAAACAACAAAATGGTTATGATATAGCCTGACATTTTTGTGTATTTTACAACAGCTTTGTGATATAAATCACATACCATAAAATTCATCCATTTGAAATGTACAATTTTGGTATACTCAACAGTTGTGCACCCACCAACACTAGAGCATTTTCATCATCCCCAAAACAAATTCCATTTCCATTAGCAGTCACTCTCCACTCCTCCTCTTGCTCTCGGTCAGCCAATAATCTACTTTCTGCCTCTATGGGTTTGCTTTATAAAGTATGTACCTATATGTGTTAAAGTAGACAGTGGTAAAAGACCTTCATAAAGATGTGGACTTATTTCAACTGATCCCCAAACTTGACTGCCCTATCTAAAGTGTTTTATCATTCAGCATCTTTGAATTAATGTAAACTAAGTCATGTATGACCATTAAAGTTTAAAAACTATTTTATACTTCTTAGAGGCTTTAAAAGGGATATTACAGTAATTTTCTGTATTACAGGTTTCCTTTAAGTAAAATATTATAATTCTACTTCAACTGAAACAAAGTCAAAAGGAGGAAATATAGAGAAATACTCATGATGGAATGCATAAAGATATATTGGGGATATTGCAGAGGGAGACTTAACAGACAACTGGAATGGTTAACTACTGCTCTTTAATGCAATAGCATACCTAGATCGAGGCCAGGGGAGCAGTCCACCCAGGTGCAGGCAGTAAGTGGGTGAACTACCAAGACTAAATAAAATAGTAAGATTTTGATTTTGTTCTTTTATTACCATCAAGCATGGACAATTCTTTTTTTCTTTTTTTTCTTTCTTTTTTTTTTTTTTGAGATGGAGTCTCAAGCCATTCTCCTGCCTCAGCCTTCCGAGTAGCTAGGACTACAGGCATGAGCCACCACACTCAGCTAATTTTTGCATTTTTAGTAGAGATGAGGTTTCTCAATGTTGGCCAGGCTGGTGTCGAACTCCTGACCTCAGGTGATCCACCTGCTTTGGCCTCCCAAAGTGCTGGGATTATAGGCACGAGCCACCGCGCCTAAGCACCGGTAATTGTAAATAACATCAGAGATAAAATGTATCTACCTTCAAATATTTTGGCAATACTCAAGTTTTAAACTGTTGCTGTGGTTACTGATGAGTTTTTAACAACATAGAAATAGCAAATCTGCACATTTTTATTACATACCCTTAAATAAGGAATCCATCTTAATTGGAAGTTTATTAGGAAATCCCCATTATATAGTCAGTTCCCAATACATGCAGATTTGATATGCCCATTCATTTGGAGAGTAAGAACAAAAAGCTTCAGGATAGCGTCAGCTCTCCTCAGGCTCAGTATGACTTTAATCCTATTGTACCTGTATACATTTCTGTCTAAATAATATGTTCAGAATTATAGCTGTGTCCAATTTTTCTTTTCTGAGATATGTTTTTTCTGGCATGAATATTTACAATCAGAATCCACCTCAAACAAATACAGAGATGAATATAAAACTTTAAAAGTGAAGACCCGTGAACAAAAATTATAGAAGTGCCATCACTAAGCAACCAAGTACAAGGAAACAGAGCTATACTTCCTTGTATCTGAATTATCAAAAGTGGTTATCAAATATAATAGACACATTGAATTTTCACGTGAAAATCATTTCAGTAAAATTTTGACTGAGGCATCTGAAAGTCATTAGATTCAATGCTGAAAAAAATACATGGATAGGACTGTGTTTTCTAGAATTTATTGTGAAGTGTGCCTATAAATTCCTGCTAAACACAGTATGTTAAAAACTTCCTATTTGTGTATGTGCTGCTTTTTATGTACAACTTTTTGTAATTAAAATTAATCAAAAGTGCTCTTCAACTGTGGGTGAAAACAGATGAATAAATCTGGTTATAACTGTCTACTGAACACAAATATGTGAAGATCAATTTTAACGGTCACTGACAGATCTGCCTAAGACTTCAAAAGAAACTGGCCAGGCTGGCCAAAATGGTGAAACCCCATCCTTACTAAAAATACAAAAATTAGCCAATCGTGGTGGCACGAACCTGCAATCCCAGCTACTAGGCAGCGCTGAGGCAGAACTGCTTGAACTCAGGAAGCAGATGTTGCAGTGAACTGAGATCACACCATGGCACTCCAAACTGGGCGACAGAGCAAGACTCCGTTTCAAAAAAAAAAAAAAAATCTGCTCTGGATGTGAAATATGCTAGCTACAGCTGCTGCTCTCTGTTCTCTTCCAACTGGGATTACTGACCCATATGGATTTATACCAAGAATCACAATTATCCAAACATAAATTAGAACTTTCAAGAGGTATTTATTTGGATGGCCATCCATCTTACACTGAGTCCTGCTGTTCTCTACCACTAGTCAAAAACCTGGCTTCTATTTCTTAACTCCACTTCTGAGTTACATTGGTTTTCTTCCTGAATTTTCTACTAATCTGGTACAGTGCACTTTACTGGAATATCAGATTTCTGTAGATTCATCTATGTCTTCAAAAGCACCAATTAAAAGGCTCAAACTACTCAGTAATAAAATGTAATCAATAAATCATGCAAATATTGAACAGGATGAAGGTGATCAGTGTATAATAAATTATAATATTGTTTGTAAAATCTCTTCTAGTTCTCAAAATCACAGCAGCACAGTATTAATTACATTTAATATTAACACAGAAATGTAGACATGTCTTTCCTACTCTAAGCTCTCAACAGATCCTGATAAGGCCTATTCTAATGTAAATTTAACTATTAGCCACCTCTATATTTTCTGTGGTTCGACAGAAACATAATACTAATTAATACACCAATGGTACCAAAATTTTGAATGGTTAATAGGTAAGCTGCTTATTCTGCTATATACCTAAAAACACAGTGTAGTTTTTAGCTTATCATGAAAGTTGTATGCTGTTGCTCTAAAGTGTGCTTAAAAAAGGCTTTGGCATATTGTCTCAACAAATATTGTGAATAACACTAAAAGTTTTGTTTATATAACATTTTTCCCCTACTATGTTATAAAGGTGTATTTCAAATGAGATTTGAATGTGTGCAGATATGTACAGAAAAGTTACTTTGAATTCTGAAGTAAATAATATTTGCTTGTGCTCCATAACAGACAGTAACCTACAATTTTTACAGTGACTTAGTATGTGGTAAAGGAAACAAACAAACAAACAAACAAAAAAAAAACAAAAAAACACTATCAATTGTCTCATCTTTCTAGTACGTACACTTTTAACCTGAATTCTGTTTCACGATATTCAGAAACCAACTTTTCCATTATTCTAATTTTTCTCTGAATCAATTCCTTATCATATGTTCATTTAATTTTTTTCTGAAACAAAATACTAGACAAAATGATAGACTAGGGAGGGAAATACTTACAAGAACATTAGTGATAAATCCTGCTACAGAAAGCTCTGAAGAATCACTTTACTGCAATCACTATAAGCCAGACCAATACCCTTGTCAGAGATTAAGAATTCCCTGAGAGTCAAGAAAGCAGAGAAAGAAAACTATGTATAACCAACTTTCAATATTCAAAAACTCCTAAGACAACATGGTCAACTCTGGCAAGGGAAATCTCCAATTTTACTGCAATTATTGACCTGATGTGTGTTACTGCAAGAGACTGAATGGAAAAGTGGAATAAGGATCCAGGTTTTATTAAAACAAAGTTTGAATGAGATGTGCAAAAATGTAAAATGATGTCACTCTCACTAATTTTGTTTTAGAAATGTTACTTATCATTAAAAATGTTATTTATGTTAACACTGTAATAAGTTTATTGTTATTTTTAATAAATTAATAAACACTTGCATTTCTCAGTTTAAATTTCTAATACGGTAAATATCAATAGACATAATAATGCAAAAGCATACCATAGATGCAAAAGCACTCTGTGGCCTTTAACTTTTAAGAATTTAAAAGGATCTAGTCAGGCGTGGTAGCTCACACCTGCAATCCCAGCACTTTAGGAGGCTGAGGTGGGCTAATCACTTGAGCTTAGGGGTTCGAGACCAGCCTGGGCAACACGGCCAAACCCCATGTCTATAAAAGAAAAAATACAAAAATTAGCCAGGCATGGTGGCAGAGGTCTGTAGTCCCAGCTACTTGGGAGGCTGAGACAGGAGGATGGCTTGAACCCAGGAGGCAGAGGTCACAATGGGAGGAGTTTGTGCTACTGCCCTCTAGTCTGGCCTGCAGAGCCAGACCCTGTCTCAAAAAGCAAATATATAAATGGCTCTAAGACCAGAAAAAGTTTGAGAACAGCTGCCCTACAGAAATTACTATACATGTGCACGTGGAGACATGTTTCAAAAGTTCATTGCAGTCTGTCAGCAAATATTAACTAAATCTTAATAGACAGTATTAATAATATTTAAGCAAACAAAAAAAAGGCAGGTCTAAGCTGCAGTAAGCCGTGCTGGCACCACTATACTCCAGTATCAAACACAGAATATCATATATTGTTTATGGACCACAGAGATTAATACTAAATTATCTGATTGCCTCTCCTGCAACTGGGAGGAGGGTTGGGGTTGGAGGATAAAAGAAAGACTTTGTATTTTATTTTTAAATTAAAAACACAAAACAGTAATGACTGTATATTCTTACTGTTTTACTTTTTCTACACTATTTTTGTGGTGTGTTTTTTCTTTTTTGAGACAGAGTCTCACACAGTCGCCCTGGGCTGGAGAGCTGCGGTGCATCGCAACCTCTGCTCCCCAGGTTCAAGCGATTCTCCTGCCTCAGCCTCCGAGTAGCTGGGATTACAGGCGCCTGCTGCCATCATGACCAGCTAATTTTTTGTATTTTTAGTAGAGATGAGGTTTCATCATGTTGGCCAGGCTGGTCTCAAACTCCTGACCTCATGATTCACCCACCTCGGCCTCCCAAAGTGCTGGGATTATGGGCCACCGCCCCTGGTGTATTTTTGTACTTGAAGCGTCTTAAAATTGCAGATGATGCAAAAAAGTGGGAGAGGTAAGATATAATTCATCAGGATTTAGGGAAAACGAATTAAAGACTAAAAATACAATCAATGGGTTACAAAATACAACCAGGCCGGTAATCCCAGCACTTTGGGAGGCCGAGGCAGGCAGATCACGAGGTCAAGAGATTGAGACCATCCTGGCCAACATGGTGAAACCCCGTCTCTATTAAAAACACAAAAAATTAGCCGGGTGTGGTGGCACGCGACTGTAGTCCCTGCTACTTGGGAGGCTGAGGCAGGAGGATTGCTTGAACTGGGAGGCAAAAGTTGCAGGGAGCCAATACTGTACCACTGCACTTCAGCCTGTTGACAGAGTGAGACTCTGTGTCAGAAAAAAAAAAAAATTACAATCCATATTCTTTATTCTATTCCACAAACTTTAACAAAATCTTCATATTCAGAAATGTATAAACAATACAACAGACACAATTAAGTATTAGCCATAATTGATAACTCTCTTTTTAACTCATCTTTTCACCTTTCACAACACTTAATACAGTGTCTTGCCATAAAAATTCTCCAAATATTCTGTTAAATGGGTATCTTTAATAACCTCATCTTTCTTACCTTCCTTTCCTTCTGGGTCAGAGATGGATGTCTTTTACCCGTGCTTCTGATTTGTCCCATTTCTCTTATTCATAATTCTGCTTCAAGTTAGCCATCCCCTCTTGTTGGTAGACTATGCTTTTCTATATTCCCTTCCTTGAAAATGCTAAAACCCTCTACTCCCATCTAAGAGACTAGGGATTCAACACTACTAACTAAAGCTAAAACTTTATATATTTATTATATAAACAAACGTACAGCCTATCACCAGTGCCTAGTACATTGTTAACTGCCCTTCCTTCTCCCATCCTTAAACAATGTTTCCCTCTAATCCCTTAAAATCACTAGACTACTTTATACTAGCTACCTCTTATTTCCTTATCTCCCATCACCTTTTAACCCTAAACTTCAAATTCTGTTATCCCCCAAAATTTCAGTAGCCAAGTCCCCTCATACTACACAAAACATTATCTTCAGGTAGCAATTAAATTGGAGAGATCCTTATTCAAATCCCAGTTCTGCCATTAACTAGTATGCCCTTGGGGGAATTAGCATTTATTATAATTTCTTGGAAAATCAGTTTCCTCATCTGCAATTACATGTCTATGCAAAGTTGTGGGAATACAAATCTATTAAATTAGGTATGTGTGTATATATAAAGTGTCTGACAGGCCACTACTGGTGTTATGCTAATTCCTTTTTCTCCCCCTTTAGATTTCCCCCCACCTTTCCCATCTGAACTCCTGGATGTCTCCCTCTATCTCTTAGTTGCTTCCAACTTGAAGTCTTACAAGCCCAATTGCTTGCCAAAAATTTTCACGATTGTTCCACAATTAACTCAAACTCAACCTGTTCAAACATCAAACACATTTTCTTCTCTACTAAGCAGGCTTTTGATGATTTGTGTTAAGGGTATCACCACTCTCTCAGCCCTTAGGATGTGGGGACAAAAGGTGCTTATAAACCCATCAGATGCCAAGGTCCATGGATTCCTTTGGCCCACATCCTTTCCCTCTTCTCCACGCCCTATATACATTTGCCAAGTTCAGGTTTTACTTATCTTTTCTACCAAGTCTCAGGCTCCTACAACACATTCCTCTATGAACCAAACAGTTTTGATTATATTATCCCACTGCTTAAAACCTTCAATGTTTACCCACAGCCTAAATAAGTTCAAACAGATTAGGCAAACATGAAACTTGTCAAGCCCAAACTACTTTACCATCCTTACTTTCCAGTAGCCTTCAGAATCAAAATACTCCCTTTTCAGCACTATTGCCCTTCAGTCACTGCTTCCTACATCTTCTGAAATCCTAAAACTTATAACATCGTCTCTTCCCAAGCCTTTACTGAATCTCCAATGGCGATGCCACACTGCAATGGAAGGATCCCAAAGGAAGCTGTTCCACCACATATTAAAATTATTTGTCTAAGTCTTATGTCCTCTATTAGATTAGACTTTTAGGTAACTGAGATCCTTGGTAGCCCTACAGTATTCAGGACATAGCTGTGCAGGTGAGCAGGCACTCAAAAGTTTGCTAAGTGAAGATTAGATCTGAGAGATTCAAGATTATGGGGAACGAATGTAAAACATTTCATGAATGGGGAGAAATAGTTGAGAAGCACTACAGATCAAGTAGGCATAAGAAGATTAATTTTAAAATCAGATTAATTTCTCTGGAAGTTTTAATTTAGCAGAGAGAGCTGGCATTCTTTGCAGTTCATAAAGACTAGGAATAGAATTGAAATGAACTGTAAAATGAACAATGATAAGAAAATGCTCATTTTGCACATTTAAAAAGGTCAAAAATACCATTTCCCCTTTTCAAGGAGTCAATATCATTTCCAACTTTGGTTTTCCAAAGTAAAAAATTACTGATGGTACCTTTTCAGGATTAACAGAAAATACTTTGCTTAATAATGTGCTTGATGTCAACTTCCACAATGCCTGAATCAGAACACTTCTGATCTTAAGAACAAACTAAAAATCCTCCTCTTCTTTCATCAAAAACATTCATTCTTCCGATTCTGAAATAAATTTTAAAAATATACATTCATTGTTGGGAGAAAAAATGTGTTTGAAATTTTTTAACTATTGTTACGCCATTTGTTTAAATTCTCATTCAACAATTATTTGCAAGGCACCTGTTTTGATTGGGTAAGAAGGGAGAAAGAACAGAAATTTCCTGCCCTCATGGAGCCTGGAGCCAATATTTCAGTGAATTTATCTTCAGAAAATTGTCAACTTCCAAACCTGAAATATCTGGAGCAATATCACAAATTCTCTGGCGATCAAAAACTAGGACATAATATTTTTATTGTTTTGAAAATCATCACTACTGAACTTTTACAAGACACTGTCCAATAACAGTTGCAACTACTGCAGTTAGGGCATTGTATGTACCCATTAATTGAAGGAAGTCATTTTTAGAATAATTTATATGACAACAAATTGTCTCAACTGCGTGTAATTGGAGAGTCCCATATATTATGGCATTGCAAATCTAAGGGAAAGTTATCGCAACAAGTAAACCTACAAAATCTATGAGATGCAGCATGTTTTTAACGCCACATCCACACATCTCGAACTACTACATCTGATTTCTCAATGCTGGTTATCTTTAGTATTTGGAAAGAGAAGACAATACAACTCAACCCATGACAATAGCTCCCATTCTGTAACTTCATTTTAAATCATCAATGGTCAAGTCTCCTCCTCCCAAATCGATTCTGACAAATAGAATGTATGGACTCTACACTCCAAAAGCAACACCTGGAAAGACGAGAGAAACAACTAGAGAACTTTAAGGCTGCAGGCAGCTTTGTTCCCGGTTTGGGGAGGTTTTCACATGTAAATGTCCTCGTAGAAGGGAGCCGAGGATTAACTACCTCGGGAGGGGGTGCGAGGGTAGGGAACTGGAGGACAACGCCAGCTTTCTAGTGGACTAAGGCGGGGCGAATACTCTCCTCTCCCATTCAACTTTTTAGGCGTCACGTTGGGGCCATAGAGCCTATAAGAGGGTTATGTTCACGACTTTAAATTATAACGAGCCATCCTCTCTTCATTTATTAGCCCTATTTCCCAAGTGCGTGAATCCCGAAGAAGGATGAACACCCTCTCCAACTCCTCCCGGACCTGGGATCAGAGTCCAGCCGTCGACGCGCCAAGGCCTGAGCAACAGGAGAGCCGAAGCCACCGCTCCGCCAGCCCCACGACCGGCAGATGCTCCCGCTCCCCCGCCCCCAACCCACACGCCCGCCCGCGCTTCTTTCTTAGTCCCTTGCGGGCTCCAGGCACTGCGAACCCGACAACGGGGCTCGCGGAGCAGAGAGCGAGGGCGCCAGGACACGAAAAAGGGCCGAGTTAGAGGAAGGGGCACCGACTCGGGCAGGGGGAAACCGCAAGGGGACAAGGTGGGGAGCCCGAGGTCGCCCTAGGGGGTGGGCAGTGGGGGGAGGGGTGCGGGGTCAGTTCCCGTGGTCGCCTCGACCTCTCCCGGGCCACAGGCCCCGCTCCGCGCAGGCCCCACCGCCCCGGAACTGGGGCAGGAAGCGTCCCCACCCGGACCAAAGCTTTAAACCTCCGGCGGCGGGAGAATCGGGCCCCGGCTCCCACAGCAGGCCCGGCACCCCCCCTGCCCCGAGCACCCCTCACCTCCTGGTTGAAGGCGTTGACGGCGTCCATGTTCGCGCTGCGGCGGCGGCTGCTCCCGGCCCGCCGGTCACATAGACCTCGCGCCGCGGCGGAGCGAGGCCGGGAAATCGGCCGGGCCTGGTGGCGATGGGAAGCGACGCGCGGCGGAGCCCGAGGCCCGGGCAGGAAGAGGCTGCGGCCGAAGCGGCGAGGCGGGAGGCCAAGGCAGAGGCGGAGAGGTGGCGGGCCCCCTCTCAGTCCCGTTTGCAGGATGAGGAAAAGGAGGCGGCGGCGGTGCCGGGCTTCAACATGTCCGTTTGGTGGTAGCGGCTGCGCTCTGCGTCTCGCTGACACGACCCCCCACGCCCTCACGCACTGGCCCGGCCGGCGAGCGGGCGGCCCTCTCTCCTTCTCGCCAGCGGGATGGCGGCAGCGGCCCGAGTCCACGCCGCGCGAAGCACCCTGGGACAGCTCAGGCCTCCCGGCACCTCCTGTGCCCGGCGTCCGCTCCGCCCCGCCGCGCTGGCCCCGCCCCTCCCCGCCTTGTCCCGCCCTGTTCCGCCTTGTTCCGCCTTATCCCGCCCCGCGCCGCCCCGCGTGCCTCGCTGCTGGCGCGTGATGCCGGGACGCCAGGCGTTTTCCCGCCGGCGGCGGCCGCGGGCGGGGGAGACTGCCTGGCACCGAGGCCAGGCCCGGGCGAAGGGCGCCGCAGAGCGCGGGATCCCAGGGCTGTGAGGGTGACCCGGAGCAAGCCCTGGCTCACGCACGCTCCACCCGACGCGGTGCTCCCGGGTGCTTCTCTGCGAGCAGTTCGGCCCTAACTGGCCCTGCACCCGACCAGGCCGGGCGGGCACGGAGCCGCTAGCTCTCCGCTGCCGCAAACAAAGGACGCAGGATTTAACCTCGGCCCGTTGGGCGTGCCTTTGCAGGCCTTCGTGCGCTCTGCTGGGGGAAAAAAAAAGCTCTGCCAGTGCCAGTGCAGCTGTGTGTCCGCTGTAGTTGTGCGGGTTAATTCTGCGCGAGCTAAAACACCGAGGAAGACAGGCAGGCACCTGATATCCACGCAGGCCTTAAGGAACCCCTGTGCAGCCTTGTGCCACGAGAGGAGTGGATTCACTAACTTTGACGCTGATTCCTCAAACCGGGTTGTTTCATTTTTGGCCAAAACTCTTGAGTACCTACTGTCTGCCTGGCGTTGGGGATTTAGAAATAAAAGATAATTGTTTTGCCTGAAAACACCATACTTTAGTGGAGAGGACAAGTGAGCAAATACTTATCAAAGCATGCTTAGTGTTAGGGCAGAGGCCCTGGGAAACAAGAAAGGTGCGCCTCCGACCAGAAGGCCAGGAAGGCTTCCCAGAGGAAGTGGCACCCCAGCTACATCTGGAGGGAGGAGAGGCCTACAGAGCCTGATGAGGACTGCACCATCACGTCCCCTTGAAGGAGGACCAGCTGGAGCTTAGGAGCAAGGTGGACTGTGAGAGAGGAGTGAGACCAGATCCTAAAGAACCTTTGCTCTTCCAGAGTTTGGATTTTGCTCCCCTAAGGCAGAGGGGAGCCCTTGAAAGGGGAAGGTGGAGTGATGGAGGCAGTGTGCTCTCAGAAGGTTGGTGCAAAAGAGTGGACAGGGAAAGAACGGCCCTAGTCCCCCGGGATAATGAGGGCTGAAAGTGGTGGCGATGGAGAGGTAAAGACAGCTGTTTAGGAAGTGGAGTGGAAGGGCTGAGGCACAATGACTGTGAGGTTAAGAAACGGGGCAGTGGCTCACGCCTGTAATCTCAGCTCTTTGGGAGGCTGAGGCGGGCAGATCAAGAGGTCAAGAAATCGAGACCATCCTGGCCAACATGGTGAAACCCCGTCTCTACGAAAAAATACAAAAATTAGCTGGGTGCGGTGGTGTGTGCCTGTAGTCCCAGCTACTCGGGAGGCTGAGGCAGGAGAGTCGCTTGAACCCGGGAGGTGGAGGTTGCAGTGAGCCAAGATCGCACCACTGCACTCCAGCCTGGCGACAGAGCAAGACTCTGTCTCAAAAAAGAAAAGGAAAGAGGGTGTCAAGGAGGATGCCCAGAGTCTGACTTGATGAATGACATGGGTGGGGGGTTTATGAGTAAATGGCGGATTTATGGGGAAGAAGGCATGGGTTTGAGGGAAGACAGAATGATGGTTAACACTTGTAGATTGCTTACCATGTGCCAGGGTCTACTGACATGCTGTTCTGTGCTGTTTCGTTTAATCTTCATAAAAGGCTTCTGGGTGAGGTGGCTATTAGTAATGCCCTCATTTTATATAGTTCAGGGAGTGAGTTAACTAACGTGCCCAAGGTCACACAGCTGGATCATTTCCGTCTGGGGCATGTGGAGTTTGAGCTGCCCCGGGGACCAGTAAGTGAGGATGTCTAGGAGGCAGTTGGGTAAACATGTGCAGAGTCAGGAGAGATGGCTGAGATGATAGAGATCTGGGAGTCGTTAGTGCACAGCTAGTGGTGGAAGGAGCTGAAATAGATAAAGGGGAAAAAGCTCAGGCACACCGGTATGTAAAGGATAAGTTAGAGGTAAGAAGAGGTGAAGAAAGAGCTCTGAAGTGATCAGCTCTGCCTGGTGCTGAAAGGAAAAGTCCAGCAAGGTAAGAATTGGAAAGTGTCTGAAGGACACTACGTGCAGGGAGCTTGTCTTGCATGTAGGCTGGAGTGGTGAGGGCAAAAGCTAGACTGGTGTGTACTGAAGAGGGGAAGGCAGGCAGGAGAAAGTTTATAGAAAATTGGCTGTGAAAGCAAGTGGTGAGGACAACAGGAAAAACCTGCAGGAGGAAGTGAAAGTGTTTGCTTGTGTGTTTTGTGTTGTTTTGAGATGAGACTGATGTACCCTTAATTACTTGTTAAAGGAACAAACAAAGTAGATTGCAAATTTTATTTTCAAGTCGACCCATCTTCTACTTCATTACCACTCCCTATCACTACTTTTTAATCTTCCAGCTGAACTACCATTATATTTTCCAAATCCATCTTGCTTCTGTAAAAGCTGTCATCCACAAGACCACTAACATTGCATTAGAAAGTACAGACGTGAGGCCGGGCGCGGTGACCCATGCCTGTAATCTCAGCACTTTGGGAGGCCTAGGCAGGTGGATCACTTAAGATCAGGAGTTCGAGACCAGACTGGCCAAAATGGTGGAACCCATTCTCTACCAAAAATATAAAAAATGAGCCGGATGTGGTGGCATGTGCCTGTAATCCCAGTTACTCTGGAGGCTGAGGCAGGATAATCGGTTGAACCCAGGAGGCGGAGGTTGCAGTTATCTGACATCGGCCACTGCACTCTAGCACTCCAGCCTGGGTGACAGAGCAAGACTCTATCTCAAAAAGAAAAAAAAGTACCAAAGTGAGTAGATCATTAGATCTCTGTTTCCTACCCTTTGGCATTTCTGGAGATGTACTGTCTACCAAATTCTGTCCAAGATCCCCACACCATGTTTCCAGCCTATTGCCAGGGCACAACCCAGGTTTTGTAACTCCCTTGACACATCTGGGAATTGACATGGCTGGGCCTTTGCTCTCACAGAAAACCCCTCTCTGCTCCTCTATGGAGGCAGGCCCATCTAGCATCTAGCTGAGATTCAGATGTCCCTGCCTTTTCATTAATTAACCGGGTATTGTCCATGTACTTTGTGCCAGTCACTATGTGGAAAAGCTTCCCTTCTCTCCTTTCAGCCAGTCTTGGCATCTTCCACCATATGCTTCTATGACTCCACCATAGCACCTCTTACCTTGTATTGCTATTATCTGAAAAATAAAAAAGTCTGCATTATTCTGACACGATGTGTCCCCATCCTGCCTCTGCTTGTTTCTGCGAAGTAGATCCCTTCACAAAGCCAAATGAGATCCCCTTTCCCCAATTCATACAAGCAATCTGCTTTCCTCCTGTGAGTCAGGAAAATAGATTTGGCTAAGGAAGGATGAAGTGGGGTTGGAAAGGGGGACTTGGGAGGAGAGTGGTGGGTTGAGCTTTGGACAGGTTGCCTTTAGGACTCGGTACTTTACAGCTATCGGGCTCCGTAATGATTGTTGAGTAAGGGAATGATAGTCTAAAGAGGCAATATTTTCTGTGTAGCATCCTATTGAGATTTGAATGCACAAGAAACAAAATTTGGTTTCTAAGATGCATGTGTTTGAGGCAGTTAACAGCTTTTGGAGGTTCTTTTCTGGATAGGATTGTTTGGTGTTTATGTTGACAGTGTTTGAGAGGTCTTTTAATAAGTAGTTGGGGAATATATACTATCAGCTAGACTTTGAATGGCTTGGCAGCATTTTCTAGCATTTTCCTGTTCTGAAGACAGCAGCACCTGTATCTGTTCTGGAACATCTGGTGGCCATTTGCATGGTTACTGCTGGACTTCCATCTTTATCTTTCCAGGCAGATGAGTCAAACCTTCCAATAGGAAATTTTGGGTAAATGACAAAAACTCATGAGGGTTGTCCTTTGTGAGCAGACTCTGAAGCAGTAGGAATGTAGCCTATTGAAAAGATGGCCAGAGATTCAGAAATAAATGTGACGGATAAAAATCAGCAAGACATTTAATACACCTGCAAACTTGCCTTCTTTCAAAGAACACTGATTGAAACAGATTTATTTGTTCATAAAGTGGGTGTGAAAATAGTTCTGAAAAGCCATTCTAAACAAACTTTTTTTTTGAGATGAAGTCTCGCTCTGTTGTCCAGGCTGGAGTGCAGCGGCATGATCTCTGCTCACTGCAACCTCCGCCTCTCTGGTTGAAGCGATTCTCCTGCCTCAGCCTCCTGAGTAACTGGGATTGCAGGCACCTGCCACCATGCCCGGCTAATTTTTTGTGTTTTTAGTGGAGATGGAGTTTCACTGTGTTAGCCAGGATGGTCTCGATCTCCTGACCTCATGGTCTGCCCACCTCGGCCTCCCAAAGTGCTGGGATTACAGGCATGAGCCACCATGCCCGACCACAAACTTACGCTTTTAAAAAGAGTGGATGAGGCGGGGCGCGGTGGCTCACGCCTGTAATCCCAGCACTTTGGGAGGCCGAGGCGGGCGGATCATGAGGTCAAGAGATCGAGACCATCCTGGTGAACATGGTGTGAAACCCCGTCTCTACTAAAAATACAAAAAAATTAGCTGGGCGTGGTGGCGCGCGCCTGTAGTCCCAGCTACTCGGGAGGCTGAGGCAGGAGAATTGCTTGAACCCGTGCGGCAGAGGTTGCAGTGAGCCGAGGTCACGCCACTGCACTCCAGCCTGGCGCCTGGTGACAGAGTGAGACTCTGTCTCAAAAAAAAAAAAGAAAAAGAGTAGATGAAATCTATATGCGGAGAAAGGAAAAGATGACGTTCAGGCAGCAATATTCTGGTTAATTCTGTGTTCTTCAAAAGTCACCTCATTTTCTTGAAGGGATTGCTGGCTACAATCCACAGGTATAGAGAATATGGAGAGAAAGCATCTCATGCCTGAAGAGCCCAATAAAGCATTTATAGATAAGAATTTAAGAGAATATAAGTTCTTTCTGTTTTTTGCTTGTTTGTTTGTTTTTGAGACAGAGTCTTGCTCTGTCACCCAGGTTGGAATGCAGTGGTGTGATCACGGCTCACTGTAGCCTCGACTTCCTGGGCTCAAATGATCCTTCCATGTCAGCCTCCCAAACAGCTGGGACTACCAGGTACAAGCCCTGTGCCCAGCTAATCTTCCTATGTTGCCTAGGCTGGTCTCAAACTCCTGGGCCCAAGCAATTCTTGCATCTCAGCCTCCCAGAGTTCTGGGATTATAGGCATGAGCCATCACACCTGACCTAATTTTTAAATTTGTTTGTGGATGGGGTCTTCCTGTGTTGCCCATGCTGGTCTTCAACTCCTGTTCTTAAGTGATCCTCCTGCCTCGGTCTCCCAAAGTGTTGGAAATATGGATGTGAATATGAGCCATGGCACCCAGCCTTGAAAATGAGTTTTCTCTCTGCCATATACTTTTGGAGCAAGTATAAACTGGCTGTATTATGTGACACTTCTTTCTCCTTGGTCTGCTTTCTTCTCTGGCCGGCTCCTGAATTCAAGTCATTTGTCAGATATGTGTACTGTAAATATTTCCTCCCAGTCTGTGGCTTACCTTTTCATGGTCTTGCCCTTCCTCTCTCTGAAGCTTTCCCTGAAATTTCTGTGATGATTCTTCCTCCCCACTTAGGGATGTAACTGAACTCTCTCCTGGTTTAGAACTGCATTTCAGCTGCCCACTGGGGAATTCCACATGTGTATCCCTCCATTCCCAAGGGCCCCACCTGACTCCTTTTTGTGCCTTCCTCTGTCTTCATGTCGTTTATGCTGTTGGGGCCAAAACAGTGGAATGAACTGTGTGGAAAGCAGGAACTCCAAGAAGGAAGAGTTCAACAGCAGTTGGGCAACAGGATTTTAGGGAATTTTCATTTTCTTCTTAATTTTTCAGCATTTTTCATACTCCCCACAGAAGGCATGTATCGCTTTTTTTTTTTTTTTTTTTTTTTTGAGACAGAGTCTCACTCTGTTGCCCAGGCCAGAGTGCACTGGCATGATCTCAGGTCACTGCAATCTCCACCTCCTAGGTTCAAGCTATTGTCCTGCCTCATCCTTCGGAGCAGCTGGGTTTACAGGCACCTGCCATCATGCCTGGCTAAGTTTTTTATTTTTATTCTTAGTAGAGACAGGGTTTCGCCATGTCAGCCAGGCTGATTTTGAACTCCTGACCTCAGGTGATTCACCCACCTCAGCCTCTCAAAGTTCTGGGATTGCAGACATGAGCCACTGCGCCAGACCAGGTTTATTGTCAGAAAGAATAAGCTCCTTAAAAAAAAAGAAAATATACAAGTAAGTGTGCAGCAAACCTAAAATCTTCTGGATTCTCTGATTGTAACAGTGAGCATATGAGTAAATAATAAAGGAAAACCATTTCTTTTTGTCACTTCCTATCTTACTTAGGAGTAGGAATCCAAGATTCTTTTTTCAAAATGGAAAGTATGAAAAACCAGTCTCATCTGAAGTGAAATGTCACCTGTTAGGACTAGGCCTCCCCAGTCCAATATTCGTTCTTTCATTCATTCACAAAATAAATACGTACGTCTCTTGTGGATAGGCACTGTGCTAGGTGAGTGCAATACCATGATAAGCCCAAACACAGATAAGTTTCTTCCTTGAGGAACTATCCCTCCAGGGTCTGGCACCTTGCCCTGATGTTGAGCATTTTACATGTGTATATTGGCCATATGTATACTTTTCTTAGGAAAATGTTCAAATGGTTTGCTCTTTAAAAAAAACGGATCATTGGTTGGGCGCGGTGGCTCATGCCTGTAATCCCAGCACTTTGGAAGGCCAAGACGGGCAGATCACAAGGTCAGGAGATCAAGACCATCCTGGCTAACATGGTAAAACCCCGTCTCTACTAAAAATATTAAAATAAAAATTAGCCAGGCATGGTGGCAGGTGCCTGTAGTCCTGGCTACTTGGAAGGGTGAGGCAGGAGAATCTCTTGAATACGGGAGGCTGAGATTGCAGTGAGCCAAGATTGCACCACTGCACTCCAGCCTGGGTGATAGAGTGAGACTCTGTCTCAAAAAAAAAAAGAATCATTTGTCTTCTTATTGAGTGATGTGAGTCCTTTATCATATATGCGGTATTGTAAATATTTCCTCCCAGGTCTGTGGCTCTCCTTTTCATTTTCTTTTGAAAAGCAGATGTTTTTAATTTTGATGGATATAATTATTTTTTTTTTTGAGATGGAGTCTTCTTCTTTCACCAGTCTAGAGTACAGTGGAGCGATCTCAGCTCACTGCAACCTCCACTTCCCAGGTTCAAGCAATTCCCCTGCCTCAGCCTCCAGAGTAGCTGAGACTACAGGCACGTGCCACCATGCCCCAGCTAATTTTTTGTATTTTAGTAGAGACGGGGTTTCACCATGTTGGCCCGGATGATCTTGATCTCCTGACCTCGTGATCCATCCGCCTTGGCCTTGCAAAGTGCTCGGATTACAGTTGTGAGCCACCACACCCTGGATATAATTTATTATTTTTTTATTTTATGATTTTATGTCATATTGAAGAATTTTTGCTTATCCCCAGGGTATGGAAATGTTCTCCTCTATTTTCTTGTTGAGTCTTTATAGTTTAGCACTCCTGTTTAAATCTGTGATCCATTTTGAATTAGTTTACATGTATGAGATAAAGTAAATGTCAAGCTTCATTTTTTTACACTAGGATATCTTGTTATTCCAGCATTGTTTGTTGAAAAAAAACCATCATTTCCCCCATTGAATTACTTTGGCTCATTTGTTGAGTATCAGTGGACCACTGTGTGGATCTAGTCCACTGTGTGTACTCTGTTCTGTTATCTATAGATCTATATACCTGTATATACCTGTCTTACATATAAATAGCCCACTGTCTTCATTTCTCTAGTGATTCAATAAATCAGTTAAAGTCTCCAACGTAGTTCTTTTAAGAACTGTTTTCACTACTTTGTGATCTTTGCATGTCTATATAAATTTTTAAATAAACTTTTTAATTTCCAAAAAACCCCCACACAACTGGAAACAAGATAAAACAGGAAGTAAGAGGTGATTTTCACTGGGTTTGCATTGAATCTGTAGATCAATTTGGGGGTTATTTCGACCTTAACTGTATTGAGTCTTCTGATCCATGTACGTGATATATCTATGCATTTATTTAGGTCTTCTTTAATTTCTCCTAGCAGTGTTTGCTGAGATCTCAACATGTCTTGCCTATATTTTGTTAAATTTATCTCAAGGTTATTACTAGTTTTGGATGCCATTATATATACATATATATAGATATTTTTTAAAATTGAGATAGTGGGGGTTTTACTATATTGCCCAGGCTGGTCTCAAACTTCTGAGCTGAAGTGATCCCCCCACCTCGGCCTCCCAAAGTGTTGTGATTACAGGAGTGAGCCACTGCACCCAGCCAGGATGCTATTATAAATGATATTATTTTAAAATTTGTTTCCAATTTCTTATTTCCAGTATAGGGAAATACAATTGATTTTGTATATTCAGCTTGTGTTCTGCAATCTTATGTATGTTTCTCTTAGTTCTAGTAGTTTTTTTTGGTAAGTTCCTTAAGATTTCCTATATACATGCTCGTGTCTTCTGAGAATAAAGACAGTTTTGTTTTTATTTATCCTTTATTTATTTTTCTTGTCTGCACTGACTAGTCCTCCATGACAATGTTGAATAAAAGTGGAGAGTGGACCTCCTTACTTTGTGTCTGATCTCGGAGGCAAAAGGTTTTTTTTCACCATTATTTATGTTGTTAGCTGAGGGTTTTTCATAGATGCTCTATAATAGGGTGAGAAAGTTCCCTTCTGTTAATTCCCTGAGAGTATTTTTATTCTTTTAAATCACAAATGGGTGTTGGATTTTGTCAGATGCTGATGCCATATTCATTGAGATGATTATCTGATTTTGTCTGTTTTATTCTGTTAATATAATGAATTACTGTGATTGGTTTTTAAATGTGAAACCAACCTGGCTTTCCTGTAATAAAATCCACTTGGTTTTGGGATATTACTTTTTTTTATATGTTGCTGGATTCAATTTGCAAAGATTCTGTCAAAATATTTCCTTCTGTGTTCATGAGTGGTATTGGTGGTGCTGGGATAGCTTGCACTCATCAAATATTTGAGAAGTGCTTCTTTCCTCTTCTATTATCTTTTTTTTTTTTTTTTTTTAGACTGAGTTTCATTCTTGTTGCTTGGCTGGAGTGCAGTGGCGCCATCTCGACTCACTGCATCCTCCACCTCCTGAGTTCAAGTGATTCTCCTACCTCAGCCTTCTGAGTAGCTGGGATTACAAGCAGCCACCACCACACCCAGCTAATTTTTGTATTTTTAGTAGACATGAGGTTTCACCATGTTGGCCAGGCTGGTCTCAAACTCCTGACCTCAGGAGATCCACCTGCTTTGGCTCTCCAAATGGCTGGGATTATAGGCGTGAACCACCACACTTGACTTCCTTCTCTGTTTTCTAAAATAGCTTGTATAGAATTGATATTATTTGTTTATTTTCCTAGAGAACCCTAATAGAGATTTTGGTAGGTATTATTTATTTCTTAAGATTTGTTAGAATTTACCAGTTAAGTCACTTGGGCATAAAGTTTTCTTTATGAGAGGGTTTTATATTAAGAATTCAATTTTTTAAATGGATATAGTGCTATTCAGGGTTTCTGTTTCTTGAGTGAGTTTTGATAATCTGTATTTTTTCAGAAAATTATCCATTAAAAGTTGTCAGTTTATTGGTATAAAGTTTTTCATGATATTCTCTTATTAACCTTTCAATGTCTGCAACGATATTTCCTCTTTCATTCCTGATATTGGTAATTTCTGTCTTCTTTTTTTCTTGTTAGTCAAGTTAGAGATTCATCTATTTTGTTGCTCTTTTCAAAGAAACAAGTTTTGGTTTCATTGATTAGCTCTATTGTTTGTGGACTTTATAAGTTCATTGGTTTTCACTTACTTCCTTTCATCTGCTTGCTTTATATTTAATTTGTTCTTTTCCAGTTTCTTTCTTCTTTCTTTCTTTCTCTCTCTCTCCTTTCTTTTTCTCTTTTTCTTTCCTTCCTTCCTTCCTTCTTTCCTTCCTTCCTTCCTTCCTTCCTTCTCTCTCTCTCTCTCTTTCTCGCTTTCTCTCTCTCTGTCTTTCTTTCTTTCTTTTGAGATGGAGTTTTGCTTTGTTACACAGGCTGAAGTACAATGGCATGATCTTGGATCACCACAACCTCTGCCTCCTGGGGTCAAGCAATCTTCTGCCTTAGACTCCTTATCGATTAGAACATTTTCTCTTTATCTCTGGTAACATTCCTTGCCCTGAATTCTCTTTTATCTGATATTGATAAAGCCACTCTGGCTTTCTTGTGCTTAATGCTTGCATGGTGTACTTTTTCCATCCTTTTGCCTTTAGCTTATCTGCGTCTTTATTTTTAAAGTGGATTTTTTTTTGTAGACAGCATGTAGTTGGGCCTTGCATTTTAGTCCATTCTGATTTGACTGAATTGTTTAGACCATTCACATTTAATGTATTTGTCAATAGGGTAGAGTTTAAACCTACCATTTTGCTGTTTGTTTCAAATAAATTTATGTCACTTGACATATAATGTGTGGTTCTTATTATATACCTCTGTTTCCTCTCCAATCCTGTGCTTATTGTTGTCTTATATTTTACTTCTACATATGTATTTTGTAAGCCCATAATACAGCAGTGTTGTTTTTGCTTTAGTTCTTATTTAGAAAACAAGAAAATGCTTTTTATATTTTTCCACATATTTAACATTTTCAGTACTCTTCATTCCCATGTGTAGATCCGAGTTTTCATTTGTTGTCAATTTTCTTTTTCATAGTGAAGTTTCTTGATTATTAGTTTTAGGCCAGGCACATGCCCTATGTCTGTAATCCCAGCACTTTGAGAGGCCAAGGTGGGTAGATGACTTGAGGTCAGGAGTTTGAGACCAGCCTGGCCAACATGCTGAAACCCCGTCTCTACTAAAAATGTGAAAATTTGGCTGGGCATGATGGCTCACGCCTGTAATCCCAGCACTTTGGGAGGCTGAGGCAGGTGAATTACTTGAAGGTTGGAGTTCAAGACCAGCTTGGCCAACAGGACGAAATCCTGTTTCTACTAAAAATACAGTTAGGCGTGGTGGTGCGTGCCTGTAATCCCAGCTACTCAGGAGGCTGAACAGGAGAATCACTTGAACCCAGGAGTTGGAGGTTGCAGTGAGCCAAGATCGTGTCACTGCACTCCAGCCTGGGTGACAGAGTGAGACTCCATCTCAAAAAAAAAATTTTGTTTTAGTGCACATCTGCTGTCAGTGAAACCTCTCTGTTCTTGTTGATCTGAAAAAGTCTATTTTACCTTAAATTCTGAAATAAATTTTCTGTGGGTATAAAATTCTACATTTATGGGATTCGCCCCCTACCCAGCACTTTAAAATGTGTTATTCCATTGTTTCCTGGCTTACATAGTTTCTCATGAGAAATATGTGAAATGATTCTATTTTAAAATAATTGTCTTTTGTCCAATGTCTGAAAATTGTTATTTCCTGTGTATTTTCCAGTTTTCTGGTTTGTTTCTTTTTTCATGGTGGAATGGTAATTCTGCATCTACCTCATGATGAGAGACAGAGTTCCCAGAAGTTTTTAATTATTATGGAGTAAAATTTATTAGATTTTTTTTCTTCTATACTTACAGACTTTGTGTGTGTGTGTGTGTGTGTGTGTGTGTGTGTGTGTGTGTGTTGTTTGGTTTGTTTTGAGATAAAGTCTTGCTCTTTTGCCAGGCTGGAGTGCAGTGGCGTGATCTTGGCTCACTGCAACCTCTGCCTCCTGGGTTCAAGCAATTCTCCTGTCTCAGCCTCTGAGGTAGCTGGGACTACAGGTGCACGTCACCATGCCCAGCTAATTTTTGTGTTTTCAGTAGAGATGGAGTTTCACCATGTTGGCCAGGATGGTCTCAATCTCTTGACCTCATGATCTGCCTGGCTTGGCCTCCCAAAGTGCTGGGACTACAGGCATGAGCCACGGTGCCCAGCCAGCCTTTTTGTATTCTAAGAAATCTCTGCCTGTCCTAAGATCATGAGGCTATCCTTTATGTTTATTTTAAAAGCTTTATAGTTTTAGTGCTCAGATTTATGTCTATGGCCTATCTCAAGTAAATTTTTTGTATGTGTGTGAGACAGGAATAAAGGTTTATTTTTTAAAAAATTATTTCATCCTCCTTTATTGAAAAGCTTTCTTCCCTCCATTGAATTGTATTGGAACTTTTGTCAAAAATTAAGTGGCTACATATGTGTGGGCCTGTTTCTGACTTCATTATTCTTTTCTTTTCATCACTAATACCACACTATCTTGATTGCTGTAACTTTACGGTAAGTTTTGAAATCAGGAAGTATAAGTCTTCCAACTTTGCTCTTCTTACTGCCCCAGTGGGGCAGTAATTTTTAAGGCTTCTCAGGTGATTCCAATGTGTAGCCAAGGTTAAGGAGTATCATCTTAGGGGTTGAGGAGGCCTAGGCTGGTCCCGCTGGGTTTGTGGTTTTGTGGTTTTGTGTTTTCAACACATTTCCTTCAGGACAGCACGTTTCTAGTCTGTTTACTTCTTAATAATTTCATGGGTAAGTGACCATATCCAAGGCTTTGTAGAGAAATGGTCTTTAAGCCTAAAAATTCTTGCCTCCAAGCTGCTGGTCATTGTGCACTGTCTAGTCCCCTCTCTCGTGGTACAGTGGTCATTGCATGAGACAATTTGATAGAAAAGAGTTACATGTGGAATGTTACCCTTAGTCACCTCTTTGGTGCCTAAGTGCCCAAACTCCTGTGCTTATAGTCACTTTCCTGCTTCCCTTGTATTAGCTTCAACTAAAGATGAGGAAATATTACCTTTATTAACCTGGCCACGCTTAAAATGGAATCTCTGTTAAGTTGGATTGGAGAAGAAGGTCACATTTAGTAAAACTGATTTTTCCCTCACTCACCTCTCAAACCAGATGTCTCTCAGTTAAGGTCTCACGTATTGGTAAGTTAGGGTATAAGATAAGCTGCTGAAACAAAAGGACCCCCCACTCCCTAACACAAATATTGTGTTTTTATAAGTTTATATCTCTCTCAGGTAATGCTCCAGAAGTGAGCAGTCCAGAGCTAGTGAGGTGATTCTGCCATCCCTAACATATGAACTCCAGGGTGACTCTGCCTTTTATCATGATTTTCTAGCCACTAGGGTGGAGAAAGAGGAAGTAGAAGGCATGCAGTTTCCATTTTAGGATGTTACATACTTCATGTTCACTCACATCCCATTGGTCAGAGCTTGGTCATAGGGCCATGCAAGCTGTAGGGGAGGATAGGAAATATATTTTTGGACTGAGTGACCATGCATCTTGCTGAACCTCAGAAAACTTCTATTATTAAAGGGAATTAAGTCTGAATGGATATGGGAGGAAAATAATTAATCTTCACCACAGCTCTCTTTTGCTGAGAGCCTGATAAGGTTTGGTTGCGTCCCCACCCAAATCTCATCTTGACTCATAGCTCCTATAATTCCCATGTGTTGTGGGAGGGACCTGGTGGGAGATAATTGAATCATGGGGATGGGTCTTGCCCATGCTATTCTTGTGATAATGAATAAGTCTCACGAGATCTGATGGTTTTATATGTACAAGTTCTCTTCTCTTGTCTGCCACCATGTGAGATGTGCCTTTCACCTTCTGCCATTATTGTTAAGCCTCCTCAGTCACATGGACCTGTGAGTCCATTAAACTTCTTTCTTCTGTATATTGTCCAGTCTTGGGTATTTCTTTATCAGCAGTATTTGAACAGACTAATACAGAACTGTAACAATGAATCAAAAAATCAACGTTCTATAATTTCATGTCATTCCTCCCAATAGTGCAGCATATAGAGTTAGCCACATTTTACCTAAATATTTTGCCATCATCAAATCACTGACCTGAAATAATTCAATCTCACTCCCTTCTGTCCTATCTCTTCTGCTCAGCCAATTCATATTTTAGAGTCTATTCCTCATAGACTTCAAGCCTACTTCAAAACATAAAATTCTGTCTCATGTAGGAATGCTTATGGCTGCAAGTAAAGAAAACCTGATCAATAGCTTAAAAAGGGGTTTATTTTTCTCATTACATAAAAAGTCTAGAGTAGGTGGTTTCTGGAATTGGTTACAATGCTACAGCTGAGGATGAAGACTCTTTCTGTCATTCTGCTTGACTTTTCTTAATATGTTGGCTTTTTTACTTCTTTGTCACTTTGTGGTTACAAGATGATTGCTGTAGTTCCAGGCATTGCATCTATGTCAAATTGTGAATCAGGAGAGAGGGTGGTGTCTGCTGGGTCTGCTCCTTATGTAAAGAAAGGAGGTTATTCCACCAAGATCATGCCATTGCACTCCAGCCTGGGCAACAGAGTGACTCTCTGTCTCAAAAAAATAATAATAATAATATAAAACAATAAAAATTTGAAAATTAGAAAGGAAGCTATTCCAGAAATGTTTCCCCACAGGCCTCCTTACCTCTTTATTGACCAGAACTGAGCCACGTGCTCATTCCTAAACCAATGGAAAGAAGAAAGAGGTTGGATGAACACCAGTCAGGATTCATATGCTAAGGCTAGAATATGATCCCCTCAGAACAAGGGATCTTTGCCTCCTATCTGAATAAGTAAGTTCTGTTAGCAAGGAAGAACAGGGAAGAAGGGAGCTAAGGTATGGCTACTGAGTGAGGACAAGTACTAACGACCATGCAGACAGGACACTGAGTGTGAGTGTGGACTATGTAATTGTGTAAGCACACAGGAAATATGGAAGGATGCATACTCATTGTTAGCACACACCATATCACAGTGAGAAAAGGGGCATGAATGCAGGTGAAGGTGAGAGGGAAAGCAAGCAAAACTGAAAAGAAAATGTGGCCTAAAAATATGAAGGTCACATTTTTGCATTTATGTCCAATTATGTACTTATGTGAATATCCACATAAATCAGAAAAATTATAAAAATAATCCCAATCCCATTCAAAATACAAGTAATTTTTTGCACTATATCAGTACCCTGGCTGAGCCCCTGCATTCAAGCAAAAAATTAAATCAGTGAATGATGAGTAAATGAGTAAGTCCATGGCAGCCACAATAAATGTCCATTGTCATTGCATTAAGATCATGCATGCCACCACCTGGAGGGACAGCCACTCTGCACTCACTCCCTAGTGTAGTTTTTATATACATATATATATTTTATTGTACTTTAGGTTCTGGGGCACATGTGCAGATCATGCAGGATAGTTGCATAGGTACATACATGGCAATGTGGTTTGCTGCCTCCAACCCCCCCCCGTCACCTGTATCTGGCATTTCTCCCCATGTTATCCCTCCCCAACCTCCCTATCCCCTGCTGCCCCTCCCTTAGTCCTGCCCAACAGACTCCAATATGTGATGCTCCCCTCCCTGTGTCCATGTGTTCTCATTGTTCAATACCAGGCTATGAGTGAGAACATGCGGTATTTGATTTTCTGTTCTTGTGTCAGTTTGCTGAGAATGATGGTTTCCAGATTCATCCATGTCCCTACAGAGGACAAGAACTCATTGTTTTTTATGGCTGCATAGTATTCCATGATGTGTATGTGCCACATTTTCATTGTACAGTCTGTCATCGATGGGCATTTGGGTTGTGGTTCCAGGTCTTTGCTATTGTAAACAGTGCCACAATGAACATACGTGTGCATACGTCTTTATAAGAGAACGATTTATAATCCTTTGGATATATACCCAGTAATGGGATTGCTGGGTCAAATGGAATTTCTATTTCTAGGTCCTTGAGGAATTGCCACACTGTCTTCCACAATGGTTGAACTAATTTATACTCCCACCAACAGTGTAAAAGTATTCCTATTTCTCCACATCCTCTCCAGCATCTGTTGTCTCCAGATTTTTAAATAATCAGTATTCTAACTGGTGTGAGATGGTATCTCAATGTAGTTTTGGTTTGCATTTCTCTAATGACTAGTGGTGATGAGCATTTTTTTATATGTTTGTTGGCCTCATGTATGTCTTTGAAAAGTGGCTGTTCATGTCCTTCACCCACTTTTGAATGGGTTTTTTTTTTTTTCTTGTAAATCTGTTTTAGTTCTTTGTAGATTCTGGATATTAGCCCTTTGTCAGATGGGTAGATTGCAAAAATTTTTTCCTATTCTGTTGGTTGCCAGTTCACTCTAATGATTTTGTTGTTGTTGTTGTTGTTGTTGTTGTTGTTTTTGCTGTACAGGAGCTCTGCAGTTTAATTAGATCCCATTTGTCTATTTTGGCTTTTGTTGCCAATGCTTTTGGTGTTTTAGTCATGAAGTCCTTGCCTATGCCTGTGTCCTGAATGGTTTTGCCTAGCTTTTCTTCTAGGATTTTTATGGTGTTCTGTCTTATGTTTAAGTCTTTAATCCAACTGGAGTTGATTTTAGTGTAAGGTGTCAGGAAGGGGTCCAGTTTCTGTTTTCTGCACATGGATAGCGATAGCGAGTTATCCCAACACGATTTATTAAACAGGGAATCCTTTCCCCATTGCTTGTTTTTGTGAGATTTGTCAAAGATCAGATGGGTGTAGATGTGTGGCATTGCCTCTGAGGCCTCTGTTCTGTTCCATTGGTCTATATCTCTGTTTTGGTAGAAGTATCATGCTGTTTTGATTACTGTAGCCTTGTAGTATAGTTTGAAGTCAGGTAGCGTGATACCTACAGCTTTGTTTTTTGCTTAGGATTGTCTTGGCTATGCGGGCTCTCTTTGGTTCCAAATGAAGTTTAAGGTGGTTTTTTCCAGTTCTGTGAAGAAGGTCATAGGTAGCTTGATGGGGATAGCGTTGAATCTATAAATTACTTTGGACAGTACGGCCATTATCACAATATTGATTCTTTCTAACCATGAGCATGGAATGTTTTTCCATCTGTTTGTGTCCTCTCTTATTTCCTTGATCAGTGGTTCATAGTTCTCCTTGAAGAGGTCCTTTACAACCTTTGTTAGTTGTATTCCTAGATATTTTATTCTCTTTGTACCAATTGTGAATGGCAATTCACTCTTGATTTAATTCTCTTTTAGTCTGTTATTGGTGTATAGGAATGCTTGTGTTTTCTGCACATTGATTTTGTATCCTGAGACTTTGCTGAAGTTGCTTATCAGTTTAAAGAGATTTTGGGCTGTGATGATGAGGTCTTCTAAATATACAATCATGTCATCTGCAAATAGAGACAGTTTGACTCCCTCCTTTTGAATACCCTTTATTTCTTTTTCTTGCCTGATTGCTCTGGCTAGAACTTCCAATACTATATTGAATAGGAGTGGTGAAAGAGGGCATCCTTGTCTAGTGCCAGATTTCAAAGGGAATGCTTCCAGTTTTTGCCCATTCGGTATGATATTGCTGTGAGTTTGTCATAAATAGCTTTTATTATTTTGAGATATGTTCCATTGATACCTAGTTTATTGAGAGTTTTTAGCATAAAATGTTGTTGAATTTTGTTGAAGGCCTTCTCTGCGTCTATTGAGATGGTAATGTGGTTTTTGTCTTTGGTTCTGTTTATGTGGTGGATTATGTTTGTAGACTTGTGTATGTTGAACCAGCCTTGCATCCCCAGGATGAAGCCTACTTGATCATGATGGATAAGCTTTTTGATGTGCTGTTGCATTCAGTTTGCCAGTATTTATTGAAGATTTTTGCATCTATGTTCATCATGGATATTGGCCTGAAGTTTTCTTTTTTTGCTGAGTCTCTGCTGGGTTTTGGTATCAGGATGATGTTGGTCTCATAAAATGATTTGGGAAGGATTCCCTCTTTTTGTATTGTTTGGAATAGTTTCAGAAGGAGTGATACCAGCTCCTCTTTGTATGTCTGGTAAGATTTGGCTGTGAACCAGTCTGGACCTGGGCTTTTTGGTTGGTAGGCTATTAATTGGTGCCTCAACTTCAGCCCTCATTATTGGTCTATTCAGGGTTTCAACTTCTTCCTGGTTTAGGCTTGGGAGGGTGCAAGTGTCTAGGAATTTATCCATTTTTTCTTCCAGGTTTACTTTTTTATGTGCATAGAGTTGTTTGTAGTAATCTCTGATGGTAGTTTGTATTTCTGTGGAATTGGTGATGATATCCCCTTTATCCTTTTTTGTTACATCTATTCGATTCTTCTCTCTTTTCTTTTTTATTAATCTGGCTAGTGGTCTGTCTATTTTGTTGATTTTTTCAAAAAACCAGCTCCTGGATTCATTGATTTTTTGAAGAGTTTTTCTGTGTCTCTGTCTCCTTTAGTTCTGCTCTGATCTTAGTTATTTCTTGTCTTCTGCTAGCTTTTGAGTTTTTTTATATTGCTTCTCTAGCTCTTTCAATTTTTATGATAGGGTGTCAATTTTAGATCTTTCCTTGCTTCTTATGTGGGCGTTTATTACTATTAATTTCCCTCTAGACACTGCTTTAAATGTGTCCTAGAGATTCTGTTATGTTGCGTATTCATTCTTGTTGGTTTCGAAGAACATCTTTATTTCTGCCTTCATTTCATTGTTTATCCAGTCAACATTCAAGAGCCAGTTGTTCAGTTTCCATGAAGTTGTGCAGTTCTGAGTTAGTTTCTTTATCCTGATTTCTAATTTGATTGCCCTGTGGTCTGAGAGACTGTTTGTTATGATTTCCATTCTTTTGCATTTGCTGAGGAGTGATTTACCTCCAATTATGTGGTAAATTTTAGAGTAGGTGTGCTGTAGTGCTGAGAAGAATGTATATTCTGTGGATTTGGGGTGGAGAGTTCTGTAGATGTCTATTAGGTTTGCTTGGTTCAGATCTGAGTTCAAGTCCTGGATATCCTTGTTAATTTTCTGTCTCACTGATCTGTCTTATATTGACAGTGGAGTGTTAAAGTCTCCCTCTATTGTGTGGGAGTCTAAGTCTCTTCGTAGGTCATTAAGAACTTGCTTTATGTATCTGGGTGCTCCTGTATTGGGTGTATATATGTTTAGGATTGTTAGCTCTTCTGGTTGCATTGATCCTTTTACCATTATGTAAGGCCCTTTGTCTCTTTTTATCTTTATTGGTTTAAAGTCTATTTTATCAGAGACTAGGATTGCAACTCCTGCTTTTTTTTGCTCTCCATTTGCTTGGTAAATCTTCCTCCATCCCTTTATTTTCAGCCTATGTGTGTCCTTGCACGTGAGATGGGTTTCCTGAATACAGCACACCAATGGGTTTTGACTTTTTATCCAATTTGCTAGTCTGTGTCTTTTGATTGGGCCATTTAGCTCATTTACATTTAAGGTTAATATTGTTATGTGTGAATTTAATCCTACTATTTTGATGCTAGCTGGTTGTTCTGGCCGTTAGTTGATGCAGTTTCTTCATTTTGTCTATGGTCTTTACCATTTGGTATGTTTTTGGAGTGGCTGGTACTGGTTGTTCCTTTCTATGTTTAGTGCTTCTTTCAGGACCTCTTGTAAGGCAGACCTGGTGGTGATGAACTCTCTCATAAATTGCTTGTTTGTAAAGGATTTTATTTCTCCTTCGTTTATGAAGCTTAGTTTGGCTGGATATGAAATTCCAGGTTGAAAGTTCTTTTCTTTAAGGATGTTGAATATTGGCCCCCACTCTCTTCTGGCTTGTAGGGTTTCTGCTGAGAGATCTGCTGTGAGTCTGATGGGATTCCCTTTGTGGGTATCGTGACCTTTCTCTTTGGCTGCCCTTAGCATTTTTTCCTTCATTTCAGCCCTGGTGAATCTGCCGATTATGTGCCTTGGGGTCGCTCTTATTGAGGAATATCTTTGTGGTGTTCTCTGTATTTCCTGGACTTGAGTGTTGGCCTGCCTTGCTAGGTTGGGGAAGTTCTCCTGGATAATATCCTGAAGAGTGTTTTCCATCTTGGATTCATTCTCTCCGTCACATTCAGGTATGCCTATCACACATAGATTAGGTTTTTTTACATAACCCCATATTTCTTGGAGACTTTGTTCATTTCTTTTCACTCTTTTTTTCTCTAAACTTGCTTTCTCATTTTATTTCATTGAATTGATCTTCAGTCTCTGATATCCTTTCTTCTGCTTGGTCGATTTGGCTATTAAAACTTGTATGTGCTTCACAAAGTTCTTGTGCGGTGTTTTTCAGCTCCATCAAGTCATTTGTATTCTTCTCTAAGCTATTTATTCTCATTAGGATTTCATCTAACCTTTTTTCAAGGTTCTTAGTTTCTTTGCATTGGGTTAAAACATGTTATTTTAGCTCAGAGAAGTTTTTTATTACCCACCTTCTGAAGCCTGTTTCTGTCAGTTCATCAGACTCATTCTCCATCCAGCTTTGTTCCTTTGCTGGTTCTCATCCTCTGATCCCTTGGAGTAGGAGAGGCATTCTGGTTTTTGGTGTTTTCATCCTTTTTGTGCCGGTTTCTTCCCATCTTTGTGGATTTATCTACCTGTAGTCTTTGTAGTTGGTGATTTTTGGATGGGGTCTCTGAGTGGATGTCCTTTTTGTTGATGTTGAAGTTATTTCTTTCTGTTTTTTAGTTTTCTTTCTAACCATAAGGCCCCTCTGCTGTAGGACTGCTGGAGGTCCACTCCAGACCCTGCTTGCCTGGGGATCACCTGCAGTGGCAGCAGAACAATAAGGGTTGTTGCTGGTTTCTTCTTCTGTTATCTTCATCCCAGAAGGGTACCCACCAGATGTCACCCAGAGCTCTCCTTTATGAGGTGTCTCTTTAGATATATATGGGTTGGGGAGCTGCTTGAGGAGACAGTCTGTCCCTTATAGGAGCTCAAATGCTGAGCTGGGAGCTCTGTTGTTCCATTCAGAGCTGCTGGGCAGGTATGTTTAAGTCTGCTGCAGTGGAACTCATAACTGCCTTTTTCCCCAGGTGCTCTGTCCTGGGAAGGTGGGGCTTTATTTATAAGTTCCTGATGTGCTGTTGCCTTTTTTCAGAGATGCCCTGCCCAGCAAAGAGGGAGTCTAGTCACACTCTGCCAGCAGAGGCATTGCTGAGCCTCTATGAGCTCTGCCCAGCTACTGTGTGAACTTCCTTGCGGTTTTGTTTACAGGGTACAGTTAGAACTGCCTCTGTAATGGCAGTCTGCCTCAGTAATGGCGGACTGCCTCAGTAAAGGTGGACTGCCTCGGTAATGGTGGACTGCCTCAGTAATGGTGGACGGCCTCAGTAATGGCAGTCTGCCTCGGTAGTGGAATGGCTGACGCCCTTCCCCCCACTGAGCTGGACTGTCCCAGGTCCAGCTGTGCTTGCTACCAAACTCTCAATCCAAAGTGTTTCAGATTTCTGGTCTTTGTGGGGGTGGGACCCACCGAGCAAGATCACCTGGCTCCCTGTTTCAGCCCCCTTTTTTTCAGTTGAATGGGCGGCTCTGTATCACAGGTGTTCCAGGCACCTGTTTAAATGGCCGCTCAGATTTGTGTGAGTTTTTGTGCCGAGACTTGCTGTGCTGGCTGAAACAGCCATGCTGGAAACTTGTGTGCTTTTCATCCTGGGAATCTCCTGGTCTGTGGGCAGTAGAAACTCGTTTGGAAATGCAGTGATCACTCACCCTCTGTATTCTTCTTGCTGGGAACTGCACTCCAGAGCTGTTCCTATTTGGTCATCTTGTATCCTCCCCATATCTGGTGCAATTCTAACATCTTGAATCATCGTCATCTTTTTGTTTTAAAGTCCCAGCATATGAAAAGTAGAAAAATAGGCCAGGCATGGTGGCTCATGCCTGTAATCCTAGCACTTTGGGAGCCAAGGCAGGTGGATTGCCTGAGCTCAGGAATTTGAGACCAGCCTGGGCAACACGGTGTAACCCTGTCTCTACTAAAAATACAAAACTTTAGCAGGGCGTGATGGCATGTACCTATAATTCCAGCTACTCAGGAGGCTGAGGCAGGAGAATTGCTTGAACCTGGGAGGAGGGAGGCAGATGTTGCAGTGAACTAAGATCATGCCACTGCATTCCAGCTTGGGTGACAGAGCGAGACTCTGTCTCAAAAAAAGAAAAATAGTTAAGAAGGCTGGTAGAGATAGGGAAACTGACAGCAAGCAACTACAGGTAACAGCTGACAGGTTGACAGTGAAGGAGAAGGCACCAATATATAGGAAGCAGACACAAGAACACACAAAGACAACCCTGTCAGGCTATTCTGTTTAGGAGGAACTCGTTCTAGGCACCTCCATAACTCCTGGTGGCATTGGTTTTACAGCAAGTTACAACAAGGCTGCTATACACATCAGGCCCCAGTGAACCAAAAATGGGAGAGTATGCACCACATTCTCTGTTTAAGAAGGCAAAAGGGGGCCGGGCGTGGTGGCTTATACCTGTAATCCCAGCAGTTTGAAAGGCCAAGGTGGGCAGATCACCTGAGGTCAGGAGTTCGAGACCAGCCTGACCAATATGGTGAAACCCTGTCTCTACTAACAATACAAAATTAACCGGGCGTGGTGGTGCATGCCTGTAATCCCAGCTACCCAGTAGGCTGAGGCAGGAGAAACACCTGGACCCAGGAGGTGGAGGTTGCGATGAGCCGAGATTGCACCATTGCCCTCCAGCCTGGGCAATAAGAGCAAAACTCCATTACAAAAAAAAAAAAAGGTAAGGTGGTGTGTGATATAACAGAGGATGAGGGCTGTGCCCAGTTCATCCTTGTAACTTTCAAGGCACAGCTTTCAGCTCTGAGCTGGATACCACATCTGGACTCTGCAGCATTCTCGAGCTCAGCACATTTTAAACTCTTCCTGCCTCATTTGCAGTTGAGGTGTCAAGTTGTCATTGGCTACCAAAGCGATAGTGAGGCAAATCCATGTATTGAGATTTTCAAGGGACATGTCTGAGAAAGTGGTTCTCAGCTCTTCCTCACCCTTCCTTACTTGATAATAAACATGATCAGGGTGCAGAGAGAGAGAATTTGGGATACAGAGATTGGTAGTGAGAGGTTTGGAGGAAGGAGTTAACAGTTACAGGCTTCTAAGCCCTCTCTATTTGGGGTGAGAAGCTAGCAAGGTTTTGGCCTGTGAGCCAAATCTGGTCACAGCCTATTTGTACAAATAAAGTTTAATTGGCACACACTGCCATGATAATCTGTTTGGGTAGTGTCTCTGGCTTTCTTTTACTTTCTTTTTTTTTTTGAAACGGGGTCTCACTCTGTCACCCAGAATGGAGTGCAGTGGTGCAATCTCAGCTCACTGCCACCTCCACCTCCCAGGCTCAAGTGATTCTTATGCCTCAGCCTCTGGAGTAGCTGGGATTACAGGCATGCGCCACCACGCTCGGCTAATTTTTGTATTTTTAGTAGAGGTGGAGTTTCACTATGTTGGCCAGGTTGTTCTTGAACCCCTGACCTCAAGTGATCTACCCGCCTTGGCCTCCTAAAATGCTTGGATTACAGGCATGAGCCACTGTTCCTGGCCTCTGGCTGTTCTCTAGTATCAGTGGGAGCGTTGTGACAGAGACAGAAGCTCATGAAGCCTAAAATATTTGCTGCCTGGCTCTTTCCAGAAAAAGTTTGCCGCCCTGATTCTAACCTCGTGCCTTATGAGGAAGACTCCAGAGGTCCCCAGGAGAGTTTTAAAACATGTCCCTGCTAGGTGGGCAACGTAGAGGACCACTACATAGACTGTATCTAAGGCAGCCAGTGGCTAAGCTCTACTCTCCTGATGGGGAGAGAAGGGTGAACCCCTGCTTTGGTGACACACTCAGTGATGTGACACTGGGATCGGAGGTGACGCTGAGTGTTTCCCAAGGACCACACTCAGGATTGAGTGGGAGAGAAAGCAGTCACCTCAGCAGACAGAGGCTAGAGTGGCCCAACTCATGCCCAGGGATTAAAGAAATTACAAGAAACAGCCCAGAATAGGTGCATTCTTTGCAGTCAAAGGAAGTGGGGGAGAAAAGTTGCAGAAAAGAATCTCTAGGCTGGGTGTAGTGGCTTGTGCCTGTAATCCCAGCACTTTGGGAGGCTGAGGCAGGTGGATCATCTGAAGTCAGGAGTTCGAGACCAGCCTGGCCAACATAGTGAAACCTGGTCTCTACCCAAAATACAAAAATTAGCTGGGTGTGGTGGCATGTGCCTGTAATCCCAGCTACTCAGAAGGCTGAGGTGGAATTGTTCAAACCCTGGAGGCAGAGGTTGCAGTGAGCCAAGATCATACCACTGCACTCTAGCCTGGGCAACAGAGTGAAATCGTGTCTCAAAAAAAAAAAAAAAAAAAAAATCTCTAAAGAGCTCACCAAAGTGAGAGAGAGCCTCCTCTAACCATCTACCAGCCCTGAGACAGCATGAAACCGGCAGGCAAGCTGGAGCTGGGCTAGACCCTTCCCTCTCCCTATCAACTGCTTCTGCTGTACCTGGTGGGACTGCACCAACAACTGGCAAGTTGGGGGAGACATGAGTAAGGGAAGAGGAGGACCAGAAGGCCATGGTACCTTCCCCTCTGCAGGCTTCCAGCCAAAACATGAGGGAGATTTCACTGTCAGGTTTGGCACTCTGACATTCTTTTTTTTTTTTTCTTTCAGATGGAGTCTCACTCTGTCACCAGGCTGGAGTGCAGTGGCACCATCTCAGCTCACTGCAGCCTCCACCTCCTCAGTTCAAGTGATTCTCCTGCCTCAGCTTCCCAAGTAGCTGGGACTGCAGGTATGTGCCACCATGCCCAGCTAATTTTTGTGTTTTTAGTGGAGACAGGGTTTCACCATGTTGGCCAGGATGGTCTTGGTCTCTTGACCTCGTGATCCACCCACCTTGGCCTCCCAAAGTGCTGGGATTAGAAGCGTGAGCCACCGTGCCCGGCCCATTCTTTTTTTTTTTTTGAGAGAAAGACAGAGTTTTACTCTGTTGCCCAGACTGCAGTGCAGTGGCATGATCCTAGCAGCTCACTGCAGCCTCAGTCTCCTGTGCTCAAGCGATGCTCCCTCCTCAGTCTCCTGATTAACTAGGACTGCAGGCATCCACCACCATGCCCAGCTATCTTTTTCTTTTTTTGTCGAGATGGGGTCTTGCTGTGTTGTCCAGGCTGGTCTCAAATTCCTGGCCTCAAGAGATGCTCCAGCCTTAGCCTCCCAAAGTGATGGGATTATAGGCGTGAACCACCACACCCAACCCATTCTAACATTCTAACTACTAAATTGAAACTGTTGGTGACCTACTGTGACTCACTGGTTCCAAGGAGTGAGTGGAAGAGGTTTGGGACCTGCCAGAGTCTCCCAGCTCACGAGAAGGCCACCTCCACTGAGGAGAGCTATGGCGGGGGAGCCCTGCAAGTGCTGTGGCAAGGATCTGAAGCCTTGATTTAGAAAAGAATTAGAAAGATAAGCACATAGTTATTCCTTTATATAATCATATATAATCTTACAGTTACTTATAAAGATATATACTCAATATAACCTTTAATTTTACTAATGATTATCGGGTTATGAAGCATGGAACTGAGGTGACATTGTGAACAAAGTGATCCTAAGGCAAGATGCTCTAAGCCCTCTGTCACGCCCGCATAAGGGCTGCTGGAGGGTGCCTTGGCTATGTGGCTGTGCCAGTGCTATGAACGCGCCTACTGTTTAGCCAGCTAGGGAAGGAGACGTCCAAGATGGCCAAGATGTCTCCTTCTTCAGGGAAGTTAGGAGAAAACTCTGCTCTTCCAAGCTCTTGTGGCAAGGCCTGATGGCTGTCAGGGAGGCCCAGAGATATCCCGGGGCTTAACTGTCTCTATGTGATGCTGTGCTTCAGTGGTCATGCTCCATGTCCACTCTCATGCTCTGCTTCTGCACCTGGTTTCTCTTTTTCTTAGAAGATAAGAATTAATAATAACAACATAATGTCCTTGATATTTCTGACAGATATGCGAAAAGTGCTGACACATTAGGTTTTCTCCTCGTCTGGGCTACTTGAAAGTCCTGGGCCCACTGTTTCTAACACATGAGATTTACCTGACCCTATCACCGACCATTAGCTCACCCTACCTTCCCTGCCCCCTGCTTTGTAGTCAGTCAAAGTCAGAGCGTCCAGGCACTCGGGGACACTGCCCAACTCCGCACTTTGGTTGGCAGTGGACTGCTGGGCCCAAACTCTCTTTTTTCTATCTCTGTGTCTTGTGTCTTTATTTTCACAGTTTCTCATCTCCACACCTGTAGAGAGGGACTCACAGGACCCTGTAGAGCTGGACCCCATAGAGAGCTTAGTGGGGATGAGGGGAACACACTGAACTAAAATTTGGTTTCTGGCATGACTCATGTTTGTTCAATATGCTGGATCCAATAACTGATACAGATTGAGCATCCCTAATTCCCAAATCCAAAATATGAAATGCTCCAAAATCTACAATGTTTTGAGAACTGATGTGACATCACAAGTGCAAAATTTCACGTTGGACCTCATGTGAGGGGTGGCAGGCAAAACACAGTCAAAACTTTGTTTCATGCACAAAATTATTAGAGATATTTTATAAAATTTCCTTCAGGCTATGCATATAAGGTATATATAAAACATAAATGACCAGGCGCGGTGGCTTATGCTGGTAATCCTAGCATTTTAGGAGGCTGAGGCAGATGGCTCACTTGAGGCCAGGAGTTTGAGGCCAGCCTGGTGAACATGGTGAAACCCCGTCTCTACTAAAAATACAAAAATTAGCTGAGTGTGGTGGCATATGCCTGTAATCCCAGCTACTTGGGAGGCTGAGGCACAAGAATCACTTGAATCCAGGAGGCAGAGTTTATAGTAAGCCGAGATTGCACCACTGAACTCCAGACTGGGCAACAGAATGAGACTCTGTCTCAAAACAAACAAAAAACAAAAACACAGAAATGAATTTTGTGTTTGGACTTGAGTTTCAACCCCAAGGTATGTATGTGCAAATATTCCAGTAGGTGAAAAACATCTGAGATCTGAAACACTCTCGTCCCAAGCATTTTACATAAGAGATATTCAACCTATAATATTATTATTATTATTAATATTATTTGAGACAGAGTTTCACTGTTGTTGCCTAGGCTGGATGCAATGGCACGATCTTGGCTCACCGCAACCTCCGCCTCCTAGGTTCAAGCAATTCTTCTGCCTCAGCCTCCCAAGTAGCTGTGATCACAGACATGCGCCACCACGCCCAGCTAATTTTTTGTATTTTTAGTAGAGATGGAGTTTCTCCATATTGGTCAGGCTGGTCTTGAAGTCCTGACCTCAGGTGATCTGTCTGCCTCAGCCTCCCAAAATGCTGGGATTACAGGCGTGAGCCACCGCGCCTGGCCTCGACCTGTGTTATTAGGCACATGCCAGACATCACGCTAAGCGCTTTTCATGCGCTACACATTAAACCTCCCAACCAGCCTCTACTAGTAAGCCAATTTCACAGAAGAGGAACCGAAGCAAAGGAAAGATAGGCTATGGTCTAGAGTGAGCTTGTCCAGCACGCGGCCTGCAGGCTCTCTGTGGCCCAGGACAGTATTGAATGCAGCCTAACACAAACTTGCAAACTTTCTTAAAACATTGAGTTTTTTTGAGTTTTTTTTTTTTTTTTTTTAGCTCATTAGCTATCATTAGTGTTAGTGTATTTTATGTGTGGCCTAAGACAATCCTTCTTCTTCCAAAGTGGCCCAGGTAAGCCAAAAGACTGGACACCCCTGGACTAGAGCCTCACTATTAAGTGGTAGAGATGAGATTCAAACCCAGGCAGCCCAGGGCCAGCCTGAGTTCTCAATCGCTATGTCATGCTGGCTAGAAGCACAGCAACCCAAGACTTGGTTCTCTAAGGGTTTGTTATTGGCTGAGAGGTCTTGACTTCCCCTAGAATCCTAGCGTTATGACTTTGTTTCTCCCACCAGAGCCTGCCACAGATGCCTTACTATATCTGAGCTGGCCAGAGACCCTTCAGGCCTCATTGGATCAGCTGGGTCACAAACACTAAGTTGCTTGCAGTACAGCCTGGACCAGCTCTGGAACTTCTCATTGTCAAAGCTAAGAGTCACCCATTGAGTCACCCATTGAGTCGGATGACATAGTCCAATGTATTGCACAAGTCTAAAATCCTGTGGAGGCCCACAAACATTACACCTGAGTCCTAGTGATAGGGCATACCAGGCACAGCAACTTGCTCTTCGTTTTGGAGAAAGAGCTCTAATCCCCCAGATTATTGAACACCTTCCCCCCACCTCTGCTCCAAATCCACTGTCCCAAATCTTCTGTAGCTTTGGGATATTTCTCTTCTACCCATTGCTGTGAATTTTCTTTTTCTTTTTTTTTTTTTGAGATGGAGTCTTGCTCTTGTCGCCCAGGCTGGAGTGCAATGGCGCAATCTTGGCTCACTGCAACCTCGGCTCACTGCAACCTCTGCCTCCCTAGTTCAAGGAATCTCCTGCCTCAGCATCCCGAGTAGCTGGGACTATAGGCGTGTGCCACCATGCCCGGCTAATTGTTTGAATTTGTAGTAGAGATGGGGTTTCACCATATTGGCCAGGATGGTCTTGATCTCCTGACCTCATGATCAACCTGCCTCGGCCTCCCAAAGTGCTGGGATTACAGGTGTGAGCCACCATGCCCAGCAGCTGGTGTAAATTTTCTTACCCAGGCATCCTTGGTGTCTGCTACTTCAGCTCCCTAGATTCTATCAACCTGATGTACCATTAGATGATTAAGACTCCCACAGACCAAACTTAAGCCCAGCACCAGAGAGGTAATAATACCAAGGTAAGTAAAGAAAAGATGTACTATTGTCCTTACCAGGTACAACAAACAAATGAACAAACAAATGAACCAACTAACTTGCTTCTAGTGTTCTTTGTGCATCAGAATAAACATTTGGCAAATCCACAGATGCATGCCAAGTGCCAGAGTCTCTGTGTATCTGCTTTGGTCGGATGAAGCCATCTGAAACAGCAGGTGTAACTGATTAAGTTTATGATAATGCAGTGTCATTGCCCAAGCCCCATCTGGTTTTCTTCACTAGTCAAACTAGAGTGTTAAAAGGGAATGTGATAGCAATCATCACCTCTGGATCTTTCAGGTCTATTAATCTCTGAAATTCTCCTAGGGATGTGGTATTACTTGCGATGTGCCATTTTGTACATGAAGAGCTCTTTGAGTTTACACTTGGCCATTTGAGCCAATGTGAGCATTTGCTATTGTTACATGCATATGTATGTCCCACTTATACCCTTATGAGCTGGGGAAATACAGATTTGGGGACTCTTTGGGCCTAGGGACAAACTTAAAACTTAGTTTCTTACCTAACTCACCATAAATCCGTCTTATGACTGGTGGACAACAGTAGCACTCTGGGCCCATAGAAATTAGCATTAGTAATGGATGCAGTTGGCTGGGTATGGTGGCTCGCGCCTGTAATCCCAGAACTTTGGGAGGCCAAGGCATGTGGATCGCCTGAGGTCAGGAGTTCAAGACCAGCCTGACCAACATGGTGAAACCTCATCTCTACTAAAAATACAAAAATTAGTCGGGCTTGGTGGCAGGTGCCTGCAATCCCAGCTACTTGGGAGGCTGAGGCAGGAGAATTGCTTGAACCTTGAAAGCAGAGGTTGCAGTGAGCTGAGATCATGCCATTGTATTCCAGCCTGGGCAACAGAGCAAGACTCCATTTCCAATAAATAAATAGTAACTAATGGATGCAATTTTCAGTAATCCTTTAAAGGTCTAGATTTTCCATTTCTCTGGTACACCTTTGCCTTGATAAATGTTGGTAGTGATTTAGGGGACAGATAAGAATGAAGATTTACAGCAGGGTATCCAATGCTTTGACTTCCCTGGGCCACACTGGGAGGAGAATTGTCTTGGGCCACACATAAAATACACTTAACACTAACAATAGCTGATTAGCTAAATATATATATATCGCAATGTTTTAAGAAAGTATGAATTCGTGTTGGGTGGCATTCAAACCATCCTGGGCCACATGCGGCCCACAGCTCACAGGTTGCACAGGCTTGATTTCGAGTATGTATCTGTGGTCTTGCTGTAACTTCATCAAGAATACCTGTTTTTTTTTTTTTTTTTCATTCAAGAGGCTCTGGGTCTGTGATCTAATTCAGACCTTGGATTTGAGAATGTCTATCCCGGTGGCTCAGCCCATGCGTCTTGTTAATCAGGCCTGAGTGGGCTCCTTCATGTTTTTGGTCCTAGAAGTCCCTTGGTCAATTAGCATGGTGAAAGACCCCTGCTAGGCAATCGATTGGACTGGATTGGATTGGATTGGATTCGATTTGATTCTGGGCAAACCAGTTGGATTCTAATCCTACATCCTTGTGCACTAGGGGATTGTTTGGGGATGGGCTGGGGAAAGAAATACAGATTTGTGTTTGCCATCTGGGGGTGGTTTGGGGATGGTGGTGGTTTCTAGTTAGCCACGTGTAGGTCACTTATCCACACCCTTGCAACAGAAGAGCTTGGGGAGTTGTGAAACTGACACTTTCAGTTTCAACTGTGGGAAATAGAGTCTGCCTTTCAGGAGGATTTATAATCTGGGGAAGTAAATTCAGATTTTCATTCTAAACATAGGAAGAAGGCTCAGAGATTGCTCAGCCAAAAATGATGACAAATGCTTTCCCACAATCCACTTCACCTTTTTCTGTCATTTAACAGCTGTAAGGTTTAGAAGATTAATCTCAGCTTCAAAGGTAGCCCATGTTTTATTCAAACCAAGCTGAACAATGCAATTCTCTTTGCCAATGATTTGTTCAGAAAATCAGACCTAAGCTAGTTATGCACATGGCATGTGTCCCACCTTGGGGGTTTGTTCAGGTATAAGCATCTGATACACTTTGGTCTAATGAGACACAAGATGATTTGTTTGGGAGATTCTGGGGAAAAGTTTCTTCTCTTCCAGAGAGCCAGAGAAAGACAATAGTATCTTCTGTACTTGATCCCTGCAGGCATCTTGATAGCAGCATGGAGCTGCCGCAGCACAGTGAGCAGAGCTAAGAGAATCCTAGAGGAACTGAACTGGATCTGTTGGGATTTATTTATTTATTTATTATTTTTATTATTTATTTATTTATTTTGAGATGGAGTCTTGCTCTGTCACCCAGGCTGGAGTGCAGTGGTGCGATATTGGCTCACTGCAACCTTTGCCTCCTAGTTTCAAGCGATTCTCCTCAGAAGGAGGAGAATCTACTCCTTCTGAGTAGCTGGGACTATGGGCGTGTGCCACCACGCCCAGCTGATTTTCGTACTTTTAGTAGAGATGGAGTTTCACCATATTGGTCAGGCTGGTCTTGAACTCCTGACCTCATGACCTGTCCACCTCAGCCTCCCAAAGTGCTGGGATTACAGGCATGAGCCAGTCTGCCCGGCCTTTATTTTATTTTTTTTAGAAACAATGTCTCACTCTACCCAGGCTGAAGTGCAGTGGAGCAATCATAGCTCACTGCAGCCTCGAACTCCTGTGCTCAAGAGACCCTCTGGCCTCAGCCACTCCCACCTCAGCTTCTGAAGGGGCTGGGTGTACAGGCACATGCCACCACACTCGGCTAATTTTTATATTTTTAAATTTGTTTTTAGAGGTAAGGCCTCGCTTTATTGCCCAGGCTGGTCTCAAACTCCTGGCCCAAGCTGTCCTCCCGCCTTGGCTTCCCAAAGTGATGGGACTTAGAGGCATGAACCACCCCGCCCAGACTGGATCTTATGGTTTAAACCAATCTGAAGCCTGATTTCCTTCAAGACTTGCTAGATTTACTTCTACACATTTCCTCATTGGTTAAAGCCAAATTCCGTTGGGTTTTCTGGTATTTGTGATTGAAAGCATCCTAATTTGATTCCATATAAAATCATTTGTGTTTACAGCTCCTAGTGTCATCTTCCAGAACTGGTATTCCTTTATAATAATCACTACTGTCCTGAGAGATGGGAGTGGCTGGAATCTGGACAAAAATGGCAATATAACAAATGTAAATATTGATATGAGGGGAAATAAATATTGATTAAATGAAATAATTATTAAAATGTATAGTTTTTATAATAAAGTCAATAGGTTTTCATTACCCAAATTTTTATTGTTCTTTTTCCTTTTTTTGAGATGGAGTCTCGCTCTGTCACCCAGGCTAGAGTGCAGTGGCCTGATCTCGGCTCACTACAACCTCTGCCTCCTGGATTGAAGCGATTCTCCTGCCTCAGCCTCCCAAGTAGCTGGGATTACAGGTGCCTGCCACCATGCCTGGCTAATTTTTGTATTTTTACTAGAGACGGGGTTTCACCATGTTGGCCAGGCTGGTCTTGAACTCCTGACCTCAGGTTATCTGCCCACCTTGGCCTCCCAAAGTGCTGGGATTACGGGCATGAACCACCACGCCTGGCCCCCCAATTTTTTTAATATATGGACCATTCAATTCCACATAATACAAATAAATGAGGCACCATTAAGTATTTAGAAAATACTTATACAAGTAAAATTATAAATTTATTTCTGCCTCTCTCCACCTTTCCTCTCCCATTGAGCTGATTCGTTATTCTGAGGCATTGCAAAGTCAGGGGAGCTCGTTTGTAATATGGCCTTAGGCAGATGAATCTTCTTTTCTCAATCTTAGGCTTCTGGTCTGCAAAACAATTTTTGTTAGTATCAGATTAGTTCATATGTGTGAAAAATCATCATAAAGCCCAGTGCAGAGAAGAGGTAGGTTTTATTCTGGGTTCTGGAGGGATGAGATGATCACATTGCTCATTAATGAATTTTAGTTATCATGCACATACTTTGTGCCCTATTTTGGTTGCCGATTTTCTTATTTGAAAAAAAATCACAAGGCTGGGTGCAGTGGCCCACGCTTGTAATCCCAGCACTTTGGGAGATGAGGTGGGTGGATCACTCAAGGTCAGGAGTTCAAGACTAGCCTGGCCAACATGGTGAAACCCCATCTTTACTAAAAATACAAAAGTTAGCCAGGTGTGGTGGTGGGTGCCTGTAATCCCAGCTACCTGGAAGGTTGAGGCCAGAGAAGTGCTTGAAGCTGGGAGGCAGAGGTTGCAGTGAGCTGAGATAACCCCATTGCATTCTAGCCTGGGCAACAGAGCAAGACTATGTCTCAAAAAAACAAACAAACAAACAAAAAAAAAAAACAAAGAAACAAATCAATTGGTGTGTATCTTCGTCTCCCATAGCAACATAATTAGTATCCCACATATATTTGATAGACAAGTAGGCATTATTAATAACAGTTTATGAGAGTGAACATAAGTAACAAACCATGTTCAAATGCATATCGAATTTGAGCTATGCAGGAGCTCTGCAGTGGGAGAGGGCAGTGGTGACCACAACTTTGAGTCTCAATTTGTGTGGCTAGTTAGTGGTAGAAGTAGAATGTGAATCCTGTCTTCTGATAATATTTCTATCAGAGCCTAATCTGACATTTCTGTTTTTTTCCAGCTACTAGCTTTGTGACCTTGGACAGTTATTTAGCTTCTTCATGCCTTGGTTTTCTTATCTGTAAAATGGGGATAATAATAGCATAGAGTTATCTTGAAAATTAAATGAGCGAAGTGTTTGGACTAGAACTTTGCACTTAGTAAGCGCCATTAAAGAGTTTTTTTGTTTTTTTTTTTTGAGACAGAGTCTTGCTCTTGTCACCTAGGCTGGAGTGCAGTGGCACGATCTCAGCTCACTGCAACCTCCACCTCCTGGGTTCAAGTGATTCTCCTGCTTCAGCCTCCTGAGTAGCTGGGTTTACAGGTGCCTGCCATCATGCCTGGATAATTTTTGTATTTTTAGTAGAGACGGGGTTTTGCCATGTTGGCCAAGCTGATCTCAAACTCCTGACCTTGTGATCCACCTGCTTCAGCCTCCTGAAGTGTAAGGATTACAGACATGAGCCACTGCGCCTGGTGAAACTGTTTTAAAATAATATATAATTTTTTTTCTTCCCCTTCTACTATCACCATCACCATGGTTAATTCTCACCTTCAAGTATTTCTCCTAAAATACTTGCGTCGTCTTGATCTAGTTTGTTTTTGCCTACTATGCATGAAAGAGTGTTTTACATTAGAGTGCGTTGTTACTTTTCACACAGGGATTTAGATCAGGGTTGGCAAAATTATGGCCAAATCCAGCCCACTATCTGCTTTTATAAATAAAGTTTTATTGGAACCCAGCCACTGCCATCATTTACATGTTTTCGTTCGCTACGATTGGCAGAGCTGTGTAGTTACAGCAGAGAATGTATGGCCTGCAAAGCCTAAAATATTACTTAGTTCTTAACACAAATAGTTTGCCAACTCCTGTTTAAGATATATATATATGATACATTTATATATCACAAAAAGTATATCATATATACTTTCATATAGAAAAAAATATATGTTTTTTCTTTTTTTTTTTTGAGACAGAGTTTAGCTCTTGTTGTCCAGGCTGGAGTGCAGTGGCATGATCCCGGCTCACTGCAACCTCCGTCTCCTGGGTTCAAGTGATTCTCTTGCCTCAGCCTCCTTAGTAGCTGAGATAACAGGCACGTGCTGCCACGCCCAGCTATTTTTTTGTAATTTTAGTAGAGACAAGTTTCACAGGTCAAGAGATTGAGATCATACTGGCCAACATGGTGAAACCTCATCTCTACTAAAAATACAAAAATTAGCCAGGCATGGTGGCATGCACTTGTAGTTCCAGCTACTTGGGAGGCTGAGGCAGAAGAATTCCTTGAACCCAGGCGTGAGCCACTGTGCCTGGCCCGATTATGATTTCTTCCCTGGGAAAGCATTTCAGGGCACATGACAAGTGCCCACTGCATAGACAGGACCAGATCAAATGCCCGGCATGGGACTGTGTCATTGTGTATTTTTACTGTTCTGATGTTTTATGTTTTAAAGTGATCTATGACCCCATGGCTCCCTCAGTTCTCTCCCATCTAGTTCTTGCAGTGGAATTGCTTTTTCTCAAGGCCTCTTCCTATGCAGATAACTTTGGACAATTTGTCTTTAAAGCTTCCTGAAATGATCCTAATATTCCCCTGCAATTCTCACCACTCTAAGAATCTGTCTTCTCTAGACATAATTCCTACCATTTTATAAGGCAATGATATTGCTTAATAAATCCTTAATATATGTTACTATTCAGATTGACAGACTGTATACTTATTATGTATGACATTTTCATTGATTTCTTTTGCAAAGTGACATTATTGCCATCCCAGCCTGGGAAAGATTTAATACCTGATTCTTCCTCCATCCATTTATCAGAGTCATTCAGAACTCCCTCTTTTTTCCCTCTCACCTCAAAGTATAAATTCAAAGATTTTTCTTTCAAACCTATTTCCTTGGGTATTTTTCTCTAGTAATCACTTTGTTAAAGAGATATTACTACCTAAAGGACAGTCATTTATCTAGTCCCTGTCTGCATCCAGATTTATCGAGATAGTTTATAGGCCTTTAAAGCCAAATTTCATTTCCTTCCTCCCACCCTCCCTTCCTCCCTTCCTCCCCTCCCTTCCTTCCCTCCCTTCCTTCCTTCTTCTTTCTTTTTCTTCAGACTTTTTTTTTTCTTCTTTGAGACAGAGTCTTGCTCTGTCACCCAGGCTAGAGTGCACTGGCACGATCTTGGGTCACTGCAACCTCCGCCTCCCAGGTTCAAGCGATTCTCCTTGCCTTAGCCTCCTGAGTAGCTGGAATTATGGGTGCCCGCCACCGCACCCGGGTAATTTTTATATTTTTAGTAGAGACAGAGTTTCACCATCTTGGCCAGGCTGGTCTTGAACTCCTGACTTCATGATCCACCCACCTGGCCTCCCAAAGTGTTGGGATTACAGGCGTGAGTCACCGCGTCCGGCCAGACATGTTTTATTATAATCTTATACAGCTTACTTGTATTTTCTTGCGTTTAGTTACAACATAATATAATAAAAATCAAATACCTAGGTGATGAAACAACATGTACAAAAAATTCCCGTGACGCATGTTTACTTATGTAACAAACCTTCACATATACCCCCAAACTTAAGTTAAGGCCAGGTGTGGTGGCTCATGCCTGTAATCTCAGCGCTTTCGGAGGCCAAGGCGGGCAGATCATGAACTTGAGGTCAAAAGTTCACGACCAACCTGGTCAACATAGTGAAAACCTGTCTCTACTAAAAATTCAAAAAAAGAAAAAAAAAAAAATTAGCCAGCCATGGTCGCATGCACGTGTATTCCCAGCTACTCAGGAGGCTGAGGCGGGAGATTTTACTTGAACCTGGGAGGCAGACGATGCAGTGAGCCGAGATGGTGCCACTGCACTCCAGCCCTAGCAACAAAGAGAGACTCTGTCTCAAAAATAAATAAATAAATAAATAAACAAATAAAATAAAAGTAAAAAAGAAATCAAACCACTGTTCCTCTGAAATAAAGCAGGCAATCACCATTCAATAAACACACTTGATTGATTTTGTATAGAAGGGCTAAGTTTACAACTAAACTTTTATAAAAACTTTAGCATGAATAAGTACATCATTACATTTTTTAATGCAGAAATATACATCTTTGACACTATACAAGAAAACTCTAATTGAAGAGTTTACAAGGTTTCAGTCAATAGATAAATATTCCTACAGAGTTCAATAGGCTTCTATCAAAAAGGTAACTTCTGACCAAAAGACTTCATTTAAGTGACTGAATCCAGGATCCTTCTGTTATTCATGCTCCACTCTTGAAAAAAGGCAAAGTCTACTTAGATTGGGCAATTCCTTGTGATTTTAACGTTTTTGTTTTCATTCCCCATGGTGTGAATAGTGTATAAAGAAAACCTTTCAACTGCAGAAAGGGCATTTAAATGTCTCTTTCATAATAACGAATATCACATACTAAGACAGAGAATACCCTGCAAAGATGATCATTCTTATTTTTCCTTCTTTTAGTGATTATTATTATTATTATTTGAGATAATATTTGAGTCTCACTTTACCATCCAGGCTGGAGTGCAATGGCATAATCTCGGCTCACTGCAGCCTCAACTTCCTGGGCTCAAGTGATCCTCTCATCTCAGCCTCCCAAATAGCTGGGACTACAGGTGTGCAGAACCACGCCTGGCTAATTTTTTATATTTTTAGTAGAAACAGGGTTTTGCCATGTCGCCCAGGCTGGCAGTGATATTATTTTTATCTCCAGCATGCACTCGTGGCAGGTTGGTCTCTGCTCTCACCCCTAGAACCGAGTTATTTGCTTAAACTCTCTCTAATACAGTAGCTATGAGCAGAGTCCCTGGAGCCAAGCTGTCTGGATTTGAATCCTGGCACTACTACTTACTATTCACTGGGATGAGTTACTCAGCATGGCTAAGTCTCAGCTTTCTCATCTGTAAAATGGGGATATTAATAACAGTATCAACTTCATAAGCATTTTGTGAGGATTGAATGAATTGACATATATAAGTGCTTATAAGGGTCCCTGGCACATGTTAGGTACACTTGAGTTTGGCCAGTCTCATCTCTCAAACAGCATCTAAGGACATAAGCTAAGAGCACCAAGAGGACTGATCTTCAGTGCACTCTCTCTTCCTTCTTTTCCCCCCTCTCTTATTTACTGTTCAGTGTCTACCCCCCTATCGTCACCCCAGTTAGTTCCTGGGATTCACATTTAATTTCTTGAGAGGAGGAGTGGCCTGGGCAGTGTCAGGCCTGGTAGCAATGAAATGTGTTACGTGTTGATGCCTGGCAAAGAGGAAATTAGAAGAAATCCTATGTCTATTTCTCCATCACTGCTTACCAGCTTTAGGAAAATCTAAAAAGCCTATGACCCCCTGGTTCCTCATCCTTAAAGTTGTGATGATAATAATTATCCTCATCCCCCTTGGACCTCGTGAAAGTCACAGGAGAATACTATTTATGGAAATCTTTTGTAAACTGTGAAGTGCAAATAGATGTATAGGATTGTTTTCATTAACCCAAACACTTGTCAATGAATAGCATTAGCTTTCCTTGGTCTTAATGTATTATTGAGTACCTGCCATACAATGTCAAATAGAAATCTTGTCTTAGTCCTGACTTTTATGGGAGAGATTTGTAATACCAGACATGTAAAATTATGCTTGCTTGGATTACTACCATGCTTGATTAAGTTTAAGACACTTCTTTTCCTGGGTTGCTATCATGAATGGATGTTGTCTTTTAGTGAATGCCTCTGAAAGATCTGTTAATACCACCACATGGTTTTTCTACTTTGATTTTTTTTTTAGATGGAGTCTTGCTCTGTCACCCAGGCTGGAGTGCAGTGGCGTGATCTCAACTCTGCAACTTCTGCCTCCCAGGTTCAAGCGATTCTCCTGCCTCAGCCCCCCCAGTAGCTGAGACTACAGGTGTGTGCCACCACGTCTGGCTAATTTTTGTATTGTTAGTAGAGGCAGGGATTCACCATGTTGGCCACACTGGCCTCGAACTGACCTCAGGTGGTCCACCCGCCTCAGCCACCAAAGTACTGGATTACAGGCATGAGCCACCATGCCCAGCCTCTATTTTGAACTTTTTAATAGACTCTTAATATGGAAACATCTTAACATTGCCAGAATGATCCTTTTGTACCTGTAATACACTGCTAAATATGAAATTTTCTCTTTTTTACTGATATGTAAATATATATATTTGTATGCATACATATATATGCCATATATATTGTGTGTATATATGTATGTGTGTGTGTGCTGATTGATAGATACAGATAGATATAAGGTCGATATGGTTTGGCTGTGTCCCCACCCAAATTTTATCTTGAAGTATAGTTCCCATAATCCCCATGTGTGATGAGAGGGACCTGGAGGGGTGGTTACCTCCATGCTGTTCTCATGATATTGAGCAAATTCTCATGAGTTCCGATAGTTTTATAAGAAACGTTCTCCTTGCTGCTGCCATGTGAACAAGGACATGTTTGTGTCCCCTTCTGCCATAATTGTTAGTTTCTTGAGGCCTCCCCCGCCCTGTAGAACTATGAGTCAATTAAACCTCTTTCCTTTATAAATCACTTAGTCTTGAGTATGTCCTTATAGCAGCATGAGAATGTACTAATACAGTAAGTTGGTACCAGATAGTGGGTGCTGCTATAAAGATACCCAAAAATGTGGAGGCAACTTTGGAACTGGATAACAGGCAGAGTTTGGAACACTTTGGAGGGCTCAGAAGACAGGAAAATGTGGGAAAGTTTGGAACTTTAGTAGAGACTTTAATGGCTTTGACTCAAATGCTGATAGTGATATGGACAATAAAGCTCAGGGTGAGGTGGTCTCAAATGGATACGAAGAACTTCTTGGGAACTGGAGTAAAGGTCACTCTTCCTATGCAAAGAGGCTGGTGGCATTTCGCCCCTGCCCTAGAGATTTATGGAACTTTGAACTTCAGAGAGATAATTTAGAATATCTGGCAGAAGAAATTTCTAAGGTGCAAAGTGTTCAAGAGGAAGCAGAGTATAAAAGTTTGAAAAATTTGCAGCCTGACAATGCAGCACAAAAGAAAACCCCTTTTTCAGGGAGAGATTCAAGCCAGCTGCAGAAATTTGCATAAGTAATGAGGAGCTAAATGTTCATCACCAAGATAACGGAGAACATGTCTCTGGGGCATGTCAGAGACCTTTACAGCAGGCTTGAAGACCCGGGAGGAAGAAATGGTTTTGTGGGCCAAGTCCAGGGCCCCCCTGCTGTGTGCAGTCTAGGGACTTGGTGTCCTGTGACCTAGCCACTCCTGCTGTGGCTAAAACGGGCCAAGGTACAGCTCAGACTGTTTTCTCAGAGGGTGCAAGTCCCAAGCATTGGCAGCTTCCAGGTGGTATTGAGCCTGGGGGTGCATAGAAGTCAAGAATTGAGGTTTGGGAACCTCCACCTAGATTTCAGAGGATGTATGGAAATGCCTGCATGTCCAGGCAGAAGTTTGTGGCAGAGGTGGAGTCCTCATGGAGAACCTCTGCTTGGGCAGTGCAGAAGGGAGATGTGGGGTTGGAGCCTCACAGAGTCCCTGCTGGGGCACTGCCCAGCGGAGTTGTGAGAAGAGGGCCACTGATCCCCAGGCCTCAGAATGGTAGAGTCACCAAAAACTTGTATGGTGCACGTGGAAAAACCACAGGTACTCAAGGTCAGCCTGTGAAAGCAGTCTGGAGGAGGGGGTTGTACCCTGAAAAGCCACATGGGTGGACCTGCCCAAGGCTGTAGGAACCCACCTCTTGTATCAGCGTGACCTGAATGTGAGACATGGGGTGAAAGGAGATAATTTTGTAACTTTAATGTTTAATGACTGCCCTATTGGATTTTGGACTTGCATGGGGCCTGTAACTCCTTTGTTTTGGCCAATTTTTCCCATTTGGAATGGGTATATTTACCCAATGCCTGTACCCCCATTGTATCTAGGAAGTAACTAACTTGCTTTTGATTTTACAGGCTCATAGGCAGAAGGGACTTTCCTTGTCTCAGATGAGACTTTGGACTTGGACTTTTGAGTTAATGCTGGAATGACTTAAGCCTTTAAGGGACAATTGGAAGGGAATGATTATGTTTTGAAATGTGAGAAGTTGAGATTTGGGAAGGGCCAAGGGTGGAATTATATGATTTTGCTGTGTCCCCACTCAAATCTCATCTTGAACTGTAGTTCCCATAGTACCCACGTGTGGTAAGAGGGACTTGGTGGGAGGTAACTGAATCATGGGGGTGGTTACCTCCATGCTGTTCTTGTGATAAGTGAATGAGTTCTCACAAGATCTGATGGTTTTATAAGGGGTTTTTCCCCACTCCTTTGCTGGGCACTTCTTCCTGCCACCATGTGAAGAAGGATGTGTTTGCTTCCCCTTCCACCAATAAGTTTCCTGCAGCCTCCCCAGCCCTATGTGTATGCCCTTATAGCAGCATGAGAATTGACCAATACAAAGGCACCAGTGTTTTTTTTTTTGTTTGTTTTTTTTTGTTTTTTTTTTTTTTCAGAGACAGAATCTCCTATCAGTAAGGCTGGAGTGCAGTGGCATGATGGCATACTGTAACCTCAAATTCCTGAGCTCAAATGATCCTCCCACCTCAGCCTCCTGAGTAGCTAAGACAACAGGCACACATTACACATGCTTGGCCATTTGTTTTTAATTTTTGTAGAGATAGGGGTCTCACTTTGTTGCCCAGGCTGGTCTCAAACTCCTAGCCTCGAATGATTCTCCTGCTTTGGCCTCCTAAAGTGCTGGGACTACAGGTGTGAGCCACCTCAGTGTTATACTAAACTTCTAAAATCAGAAAATGAGTTAAGTAAGCTTCCCCTGTTTTCCTAGGCTCAGAGGCAGTTTATATAGAATTATCTCTTCCTTAAAGTTTTGGCAGAATCTACCTGAAAAGCCCTTTGGACTCAGTGTCTGTTTTAGGGATAGATCTTTGAGTATATCTTTGATTTCCTTGATGGTTATGATTCTATTCAACATTCCTAATTTTCCTTGAATGAATCTTTGTAATTAATATTTTTCTAGGAAATTCATCTCTTCATCCAGTAATTTTCAAAATGCTTGCCATGAAGATAAACATTCTTAGTTTTTGACTTGTGATTTTTTTCTTGAAAGTATGCCAAAGATTTGCCTTTCTGTTACTTCTCTCAAAACTACAAGTTTATTTTTATTTTTTAACTTTTATTTTAAGTTCAGGGATACAGTCATGGGGGTTTGTTGTACAGATTATTCATCACCCAGGTGTGAAGCTTAGTACCTATTAGTTATTTTTCCTGATCCTCACCCTCCACTCTCTGATAGGACCCAGTGTGTATTGTTTCCCTCTATGTGTTCGTGTGTTCTCATCATTTAGCTCCCACTTAAAAATGAGAACATGCGGTTTTGGTTTTCTGTTTCTGTGTTAATTTGCTAAGGATATTGGCCTCTAGCTCCATCCATGTTCCTGCAAAGAATATGATCTCCTTTTTATGGCTGCATAGTATTCCATGGTGTATATGTACCACATTTTCTTTTTCCAGTCGATCGTTGATGGGCATTTAGGTTGATTTCATGTCTTTGCTACTATGATTAGTGGGGCCATGAGCATGCACATGGATGTGCATATAAATTATAATAGAACAATTTATATTCTTTTGGGCATATACCCAGTATTGGGATTACTGGATCAATTGGTATTTCTGTTTTTAGGGCTTTGAGAAATTGCCACACTGTCTTTCACAATGGTTGAACTATTTTTCACTCCCACAAACAGTGTACAAGTGTTTCTTTCTCTCTGCAACCTCACCAGCATCTGAAAAATCAGTCATTAATGGTATCACCTCTTTATTTCCTACTTTTATTAATTTCTACTCTTATCTTTCTTAATTCATCCCTTCAACTTTCTTCAGATTTATTTTGTCTCTCTCCATCTCCTGCCAAGCTTCTTGAGTTAAAACTTGGTTGATTCATTTATTTTCAACTTTTTTTATTTTCTGCCATATGCACATAAGGCTATGTGTTTTCCCTGTGAATGCTGCTTTAGCGTGTCCCATGGGCTTTGATATGCATGGACTGCTCTCACTGTGATTCAGTTCTAAATGGCTTGTAATTTCTGTTTATTTCCTGTTAAGCCCAAGACTTATTTAGTGGAATGTTTTAAAATATCCAAGAGGATAGATTTTTTTAGTTATCCATCTTTTATTATTTTCTAATTTTATTGCATTATAGTTCATAAATGTGTGCTGTCACAGTTTTACTTTTTGGGATTTGTTGTGATTTTCTTTGTGGCTTAATACATTCAGAGAATGTCTCATGAGAGTTTGAAAAAAAATGTGTAATGTCTGTTGGATAAAAACTTCTTTCTCTCCATATGTTTATGAGGTTATAAATGTTAGTTCTGTCAGCCAGGACTTCTGGAGCCATATTCATTTAGGTAGTAGTCGATCAGTCTGTTTTGGAAAAATGTGTTTAAAGCTACCCATGATGGGGACTTACCAGTGTCTCCTTGCATTTCTATCAGGGCTTGCCTTGCTTATAGACTTTGAGGCTGTGATTGTAGATACATAAAGGTTCATGACATATTTTGTGGGTTATAACGTTATACTTATGATATATTCTTTGTTGTTTTTTTTTTTTTGAGTCAGAATTTCGCTCTTGCTGCCCAGGCTGAGAGTGCAATGGTGCGATCTCAGCTCACTGCAACCTCCACCTCCTGAGTTCAAGCGATTCTCCTGCCTCAGCCTTCTGAGTAGCTGGGATTACAGGCATGTGCCACCATGCCCAGCTAATTTTGTATGTTTAGTGGAGATGGGGGTTTCTCCATGTTGGTCAGGCCGGTCTCGAACTCCTGATCTTAGGTGATCCACCCACCTCGGTCACCCAAAGTGCTGGGATTATAGGCATGAGCCACCTCACCCTGCCTCATAATGTTATAATTATGATATATTCTTTTAATGATTTTCATTTTGCATTTTATTTTGTGTGAGATGACTACTATTAATATACACCTGGCATGCCTCTTTTTTTTTTCTTTTTTTGAGATAGGGTCTCACTCTGTCATCCAGGCTGGAGTGCAGCAACACAATCTCATTTCACTGCAATCTCTGCCTCCCAGGCTCAAGTGATCCTCACACAGCCTCCTGAGTAGCTGAGATTACAGGCCTGTACCAGCATGCCTGGCTAATTTTTGTATTTTTAATAGAAATGTGGTTTCACCGTGTTGGCCAGGCTGGTCTTGAACTTCTGACTTCAGGTGATCCACCCATCTGAAATGCTGGCCTCCCAAAGTGCTGGGATTACAGGCGTGGGCCACCGTGCCCGGCCTACCATGCCTTTTTCGATGTCTTTTCCATCTTTCCTATGTTCTTTTCATTAGGTGTTAGGATCACTGACATATTTGGCCTTCTTTCTGGCTGTGGCAGAAAGGTCAGAATCGTCTTTCGCAAATACATGCCATTTGGCTATCAAAAATGCATCCCCCTTTTCCTAGCATGGAAAGTGACAGCCCAGTCAAGGGCTATTTTCTCAACCCTCCTCATGCCCAGTTATGGTCATGTGATTAGTTCTCAGCAATGAAATGTGGGCAGCAGTGATGGGAATCACTAAGGTCTTAATTATTTTCTCTGCTTTGATTGAATGCTCACTTAATTGGTGATGAGAAGTGGAGAAAGCAGGGGAAGATAAGGAGTTTCTATTTGTTTACTGATTCTAAGCCCTTAAAAGGCCAGGTGATTGGAGGTGATCGGAGGTGTCTGCATCATATTGGCGGTGCCAATGACTTGCTTGATGTTTGCCTTCTCCATCACTTAAGCTCCCTCAGGCCTGGGACTTTGCCTACCAAGTGACCCATGGTCTCCCTAAAGGTTGGCTTGTAGTAGACACTTTATTGAAATGCTTTACATTTACTTTCTGGCGACCTCATCAACAAATTCTTTTGGTAAGTAAATTTCTGCTTAAACCAGACCAGATTTTTCTTTTCTTTTTTTTTTTTTTTTTGAGAGGGAGTTTCACTCTTGTGGCCCAGGCTGGAGTGCAGTGGCGCGATCTCGGCTCACTGCAATCTCTGCCTCCCAAGTTCAAGCAATTCTCCAGCCTCAGCCTCCCAAGTAGCTGGGATTACAGGCATGCGCCACCACGCCCAGCTAATTTTGTATTTTTAGTAGAGATGGAGTTTCGCCATGTTGGTCAGGCTGGTCTCAAACTCCCAACTTCAGGTAATCCACTCTCCTCAGCTTCCCAAAGTGGTGGGATTACGGGCGTGAGCCACCATGCCCAGCCAAGACCTGCCTTGGTTTATAAGAAACCCGGCCAGTGAATCAGGGAGTGAGACCAGAGGAGAGGAAGTCTCCCTTTTGTGTCTTTAAGTTATGTATTGTGCCATGAGTAGCTGGAAAAGCTGCAAAATAGAATCAGAGAGAGAAGCTGTGTGCCACTGATCTTGATGCTTTTCATACATTGCTTTATTGAATGCTCACAAAAGCTACCACAGTGATGTTATTCTCCGTATTTTACAGATGCCTCAGCTGAAGTTCTGTGCAGTAAAAATAAGTTGTCCAACGACAGAGACCACGTAAGTGGCCAAGTCAGAACTCAAATCCGTCTTCCTGACTTTGAGCTTGAATTCCCTTCTACCATACCTTATAAAAACAATTCAGCAGCCTGCGGTTCAAGGTTCAGCTGCATGATATTGAGAATTCATTTAGTTTCTCTGAGGCGCCATCTCCTCATTTGGCGGAATGAGGAATAGAGATAATGATGACACTGATTGATTCTCAGCTCCTCACAGGATTATTGTCAAGGCAAATGAGAGGATGACGATGTGTTTTGCAAGTGATTAAATTCTGCAAACACAAATCACCTTACAGTATACTGGAGACACTTATATTAGACTTTAAAACATATATATATACACACACACACACACATATATAAATGCATGTTTTTGAGACAGGGTCTCACTTTTTCACCCAGGCTGGACTGCAGTGGTGCAATCTTGCCTCACTGCAGCCTATATCTCCTGGGCTCAAGAGGTCAGATCCTCCCAACTCAGCCTCCCGAGTAGCTGAGACTACAAGTGTGTGCCACCACGCCTGGCTAATTTTTTTTTTTTTGTATTTTTTTTGTATAGGTGGGGGTCTTGCCAGTTTACTCAGGCTAATCTTAAACTCCTAACCTCAAGTGATCCATCCACCATGGCATTCCAAAGTGCTAGGATTACAGGTGTCAGTCACTGCTCCTGGCCAGACTTTTTTTTTAAAAAAACTTTATTTTTTGGGGTGCAGTGATGTGATCACGGCTTACTGCAACCTTGCCTTTTTGGGCTCAAGGGATCTTCTTGCCTTAGCCTCCCAAGTAGCTTGGACCACATGCATGTGCCACCATGCTCAGCTAATTTAAAAATATTTTTTTTTGTAGAGATGGTGTCTTGCCATGTTGCCCAGGCTAGTCTCGAACTTTTGGGCTCAAGCTCCCACCTTGGACTCCCAGTGTTGGGATTACAGGTGTGAGCCAATGCGTCGGGCCGCATTAAACTTTAAAGTTTCTGAATTTGAGGATACGACTTTATGACAGGCAGCCTCTCAGTTTCTCAGAATAGAAATAATGCTCTCAGTCACACGAGAGACCAGCGTCTTCTGTTTTAAGTAGTCAACTTTCTCTTTAGTGTTGTTTGTAGGTGGGCAAACCCTACCCAAGTTTCTGTTCCTGAAATCAATTTCTTAATTTGCGTTAGGTAAAAGTGTTGCATGAGCTTATCTTATTATTGTCCAGCTTTTTATAGATCTTTGCTGGGAGACAATATGGGCCTGTCAAGAGAGGCCCTGATTGGCTGTCACAAGGCCTGGGATGGAGTCCTAGCCCTAGCACTTAGCAGCTGTGGGACCGTGGGTGAACTACTTCCCATCCCTGCTTCTCAGACTCCCACATCTGCTAAGTGAGAACAAGGAGAGCTCTTTCCCTAAGGGCCCTTCTGCTGTACCACTTAAAAATGATTGCAAAGAGTCTTGTGTTAAGCCAAAGTGAACACCTGCTGTAAATGTCTGCACCTCAGCAACATGACCCATGGTGGAATCTATATTTAGTTGCATTTGGATAATCTTCCCTCCCCCTTTTGCTTTAGAGCTTCCTTCCTTCAATTATTTATTATAGCAATGCCCCCTTTTTGCTCTACTGATTTGGGGGAGATGCAAATGGGCCTTTTGAGACTCCCGGCCTGTGTCTCCCAGGCCCCAAATTGACAGATGGGAGACAGAATGACTGTGGAGTACATCTTTGAGCTGATGGGTTTTGGGGGCAGGAAGTGTTAGTCAACACATGAGAAAAATGGGGTAAACAGCTGGAAAAGGCTGAGCATTAACTGACAGGCTCATTAGCCAACTGCCCCAGGACTGGATCAGGGCCCTGTGCATGGTGGGAGAGGCACCTAGGACCTGTGGAAAGGACAAGAGGCCAGACCCGAGAAACCTCAGGCTGCAACCTGGCCCTCACTTATTACCACAAAACTTAATAGAGGTGTGAGCCTGAGCCAGGTGCAGTGGCTCACGCCTGTAATACCAGCAGTTTGGGAGGCTGAGGCATGTGGGTCACTTGAGGTTAGGAGTTCGAGACCAGCCTGACCAACATGGGGAAACCCTGTCTCTACTAAAAATACAAAAATTAGTCAGGCGTGGTGGTGAATGCCTAGAATCCCAGCTACTCGGGAGGCTGAGGTAGGAGAATTTTTTGAACCTGGGAAGGGGAGGTTGCAGTGAGCCGAGATCGTGTCACTGCACTCCAGCTTGGGCAACAAGAGCAAAACCCCGTCTCAAAAAAAAAAAAAAAAAAAAAAAAATAGTGTGAGCCTTATGAATCAGCTGCAATAGATTGTTGCCTTCAGGACAAGACAGTCTAAACAATTAAAAATTAGCAAAGTTTGGTGGCTCGTGCCTGTTGTCTCAGGGCTTTGGGAGGCTGAGGCAGGAGGATTGTTTGAGTCCAGAAGTTCAAGACCAGCCTGAGCAACACAGTGAGACCCCCTCCCTCTCTACAAAAAAATTTAAAAATTAGCTGGGCATGGTGGTGTACACTTGCAGTCCCAGCTACTCAGGGGGCTGAGATGGGAGAATTGCTTGAGCCCAGGAGTTTGAGGTTGCAGTGAGCTAGGACTGTGTCACTGGACTCCAGCCTGGGCAACAGAGCACAACTCTGACTCAAAACAACAACAACAAAACACACATACATGCACACACACCCTAAAAATTATTACAAAATAGTCTGGATTTGGTGGACCCATTTCTTATGCCAGGCGTGGTGACTCACACCTTTAATCCCAGCATTTTAGGAGGCTAAAGTGGGCAGATTGCTTGAGCCCAGGAGTTCAAGACCAGCTTGGGCAATATAGGGACACCCCATCTCTACAAATTAGCCAGTCATAATGTCGTGGGTCTATAGTCCCAGCTACTCAGGAGGCTGGGGTGGAAGGATGGCTTGATCCTTGAAGGCAGAGGCTATGGTGAGCCGAGATTGGGCCACTGCACTCTAGCCTGGGTGACAGAGAGAGACCCTGTTTAAAAAAAAAAAAAAGGAAGAAAAGAGAGAAAGAAAAGAAAGCATTTCTGGAATACTGGGAAACCCAAGATATGACAGCCAGTGCACAGGAGGCCATGTTCCTTCGTGCAGGGGGGTGGCAAGGCCTGCACCGGCAGATGTGGCCTCTTAAGAAATGTGCCATGATTTCTGTATTCCTTCCCTGGGGCAGTTCTATTCGATTGTGCAGGAGGCAAAGGAAACTGATGGCTTGGAAAATGTCCTGTTGATACACAACTAACCTGTTTAAAATTTGGTGAGATTCAGATTATCTCTGAGAAGTACCGTTTAGGCTAGCGATGTTGCATCCTGCTTCCACCCTACTATATGCGTAACCTGTTCCTACTTATATGCAGCACTCAGCATTTACATCTGGTTTTATAGGGACCAAGAAGCCATTACTAATGATCTGCCAAGCCACACAACAGTTCTGTGGAGGCGGATAATAATGCCCAGTTTGCAGACCAAGAGGATTAGATTTGAAGATGCACAGGACCTTTCCTGGGGCCAGATACTTTGACCAGACACAGGGAACTATGTTGGAATTTTCCAGTGTATAACTCTTTGCTTTTCTGCAAGGCATGCATACCGTTGGGTATATTCCAAAGATTGTAGATTCTATTGATGGATACCAACTTATACACAAAAGAGAAACTGTAGGAGAAGTTCTGCCCAAAAAGAAGCCTGTGCCTTGCTTGGGTCTCTAGGGATGTATCTGTCGACGTCCATCTTACCTGGCAAGAGGCTTCTCCCTTCCAACGCCCCCACCACTGCCTAATGGATCTTATTTAAACCTAGTTTTTATCTGGTCAGTCTTTTGCTTGGAAGTTTCCAGAGTAAGAAATATAAATAAAGGGAATATGTGTACACAACTAGAGGGACATTGAGTCCCTTTGATCATTTCAGAAAACAATTTGAGGGAACCTAGGAAAGCTGGAGGTGCCCTGCCATCCAGAAGCCCTTGCACTTTTGCAACAGGCAAGCCACATAAGAATGCCCAGGCAGCTTTTTTTTTTTTTTTTTTTTTT
>PVKV010008478.1:7645-87747 GCA_004027835.1 Alouatta palliata | reverse complement strand
CCTTTGCCTCCCGAGTAGCTGGGATTATGTGCATGCACCACCACACCCGGATATTTTGTATTCTTACTAGAGACAGGATCTCTCCATGTTGGTCAGGCTGGTCTCGAACTCCTGACCTCAGGTGATCTGCCCGCCTTGGCCTCCCAAAGTGCTGATTTACAGGGATGAGCCACTGCACCCGGCCAAGGATCCATATTTTTAAAAATTACTGATATTCTTACTGCTGTGACCATAATTTAGAATATTTTTGATTAAATTTAATCTGTTCTTAATGGGTTTTGTTTTTAATCTCTACCCGTTCACATAAGATGCAAGAATAAATGCAGTTGTATTTCTAACTATATCTAAATAGACAGTGCACTTACTGCTCTTGACTGTCTTTTACTTAAGCGGTTGGCAATTTTGCAACCTTGTCTATTCTATACATCTCAGTGCAGTCCCGGGAGTTTATTAGACAAAGCAGTAGTGGCTGAGAGACTTGTGCTTAGACTGTATAAGGTGCCAGTGTTTCAAGTACTGGGTGTAGGAAAGACATGGGTTTTTAATGAAAATGGCTTCATGGGACAAGGTAAGATTTATGGCTTATGATTCTTGGTGAGTATATAGGAAAATTACAACTGAAATAGATACATGTAAAATTGGCAGTGCCTCTGGTGTCTCGGTGGTACTTTGGAATAATACATTTATCTACCACAATGTGCAAGCAAAGTAGCACCTTTTGGTGTTTCAATCATTAGACTTCTTCGATGTTCCAAAACAGACCAGCACGCACCTGCCTCGTGAGCATTTGCTTGGAGTGTACAGTGACTACTGAGGATTGGGTGGAATTTGAACCGCTGAGTAAGTTGATTGTTTGGCACAAGTGTACGTTGATTACGTTGAAGGAACAAGTGCACAGGTAACAGATAATATTGTTACAAAGTTGTCACAATACTCTTAAAACCTTTAGAAGCCCTATTTTATTTTTTACGTGACAGTATCCTCAAGCAATGAGCTCAATTTTAAAATTAGATCCTCTTGGCTCTGGCAGTCTTTTCATAGCTCTTAAAGGAGACTACCTGAGTGAATGGCAGGGAGTGGCATCCTCAGAACCTGGCAGTGTAAAGCTCAGCCAAAGCAGCCGCGAGGGAACCCTCTGAAGGAATCTGCATGTGTGGCTTCTCATCAATGATGCCTTTTAAAAAATGTTGGAGCCTTTCTAAAAACTGTATGTTTTCTCTTTGATTGACTTTCCTAGGCTATGTCACAGCCGTGTGAATACAAAGACTTGCATCAAGACGTCGCCGCTATGACAAGGTCCACCAGCATGGATTCTATCGGTATTCGGCGTACTAAGGCCATCTTACCTTAAAGAGAGAAATTAGCATTATAAGATCCTGGACTTGTCAACTATAAAGACTACAAAATATCACTTCTGCTGAAAAAGACCAGCAGAATTAGGATTTTCTTTTTTAAATTTTTTATTGTTGTTGTTGTTGTTTTGTTGTTGTTGTTGTTGTTGATTAGGGTTCTCATAGAGCAGAGACTTCTTCAAATAACCACACTGTGAAGCTGGGTGATGGTGGCATGAACAGTGGGTGCCAGGTGCTCCCTGCCCTTCTTGTTCCACCGAGTCCAGATGGCATTCCTAGGGCACCACCTTCTTGAACAACTCTTGGGGAAGAAGACCGTCACATGGACACAGCACATCCCAGTTCAGAGTCCACGGTCACCCACTGTCCCAAGCAGGTGACAGTCTGAGCTGAGCTGAAATTCAAAGAACTTTAGAATTGGCTCCAGATTTGTGAGAGTACCTGGGTTTGGATCTCTGTCCACTGAGGCACTGAATGCACGATGGCCCAAAACTCAACAAGTGTGGGAAGGGAGAGTGGCATGGGGACAAGGCTGTCATTACTCCAAGTACCATGGGGGCTCAGGCCTGTTCATCTAGTCTTTGGAAGGAATCTGTGCATGTGAAATGAGGCTCCCACAACATGGTTATAAAGGGAGAGATGAAATCAGCTCATCTTCCCCCAGGCCCATAAGCATCATGCGAAAACAAAAAAAATAAAATAGGACTCCTGAAGATTTCAAGAGTATTGTGACAAGCTTCTAGACAAGTAACAAACTGGCCTTTGGATTGTTAGAGGAGCTATGGAAGTGAAAACTGAATTTGCCCAGTTCTGGGAAATCAAGGAGGATCATCTGGTTTCAAAACATAAAGATCATTTTCCCAGCTCATCTTGCCCTGGTGCGTTCCGTCATCTCAGCACTTGTCAACAAAACAAAAGCTTCTCGATAATTCTAACACAGGGACGCACCATGACTCACGTTTTCTAGTGCACCTCACGGGTTCAAGAGGTTGCTGGTGCTGCCTGCGTCTGTCCGTCTGTTCACATAGGAAGAGGGGCAGCCGTTCTCACGGAAGCAGCTTCTGCATCCGGAGGAAGTGTGCCCGTGTCTGCAGACAGCTCCTTGTAGTAAGTGGTGGCACTCACTGACACACAGTCAATGATGGGGTCCTATGGTGCACAGGACTGCCCCCTTCTCAATCAAGAAAGCGTTTTCTGGCTTCCAAAATAGAAAGTGCTGAGGATAACTTCCCCGGAGTCTACAAGGGAAAAATACTTTGGCACTAATTTTTTTTTCCTTACAAGAACACCAGATCCCTACCAATGTGAGATGTTAGATCAAGTTTTTGTGCAAGGGTGGATGTTGGGGGCCGAATCCTAAGATGCCCCATGATGGCTGCTGTCTTTTGTTACACCTGAATCCTCATGTTTCCTTGGATGTGGCCACTGTGCCCTGTTCTAGACACCTGAATATGGCAAAGTGAGGGAGTGGCTCTCTGAGAGTTACCTTTCCTTTTATCAGAAACAATAGGAATCCCTATTTTCTTTCTTGCGTTTACTTGTTTACTATTATTTTTATTTTTGACACAGAGTCTTGCTCTGTTGCCAGGCTGGAGCACAGTGGCGGGATCTCTGCAGGTTCAAGCGACAGTCCTGCCTCAGCCTCCCGAGTAGCTGGGACTAAAGGAATGCACCACCAACCCAGCTAAGTTTTATATTCTTACCAGAGGTGAGGTTTCATCATGGTGGCCAGGATAGTCTTGATCTCTTGACCTCGTGATCTGCCCACCTCAGCCTCCCAAAGTGCTGGCATAACAGGTGACAGCCACCGTGCCCGGCCTCTTGCCTTTACTTTCACGGTCAAGTGGTTTGGAATATCCCACTGTTGATTTGCGATTTCCTCCTCCAAACATAGTCTATGGCCCTTTATACATAATTGAATATTTTCACGTATTGCTATTTCGTGTCTGAAGATGAAATATTACATGAAACATGTTAAAACATTTCATGCAAAGCTTTCGGTTTTATAGAGTCTACTCTTTGGTGAATACACAAGTTGATCTATTTTAAATATTAAAATTTTTATTAGATGTGATAATGATATTTTCTGTTTTATCTTCACTTGTTGGATATAGTTACTTGCATTCTTCCATAATTTATGATATTGTATATTTGATGTAAAAAACTCCTAGAATATTTGGAATTGATAGTTGAAATTAAACAGCAAAATGAGAATTGCTGACACATGGTGATATGTACTTATGATGGGTTTATTATCTATCATCTCTCTCATTGTTAATTTTTAAAATTTCCATGGAAACCTGTATTAAGAACTTAAAATTTTCTATAAAAGCCTTCGTGCCCTGCACTGTCGCTCCAATGCATAATGAATAAAAGGAAAATGGATTCTCCTGTGGGAAGTTCTGCCGGACTCTTCCTTTCTTTTCCCTTTAACCTGGCGGCAGCGTTTTGAGGTCACCATGGGGTGAGGCGACCGTGAGTGGGGTCCATAGTACAGCTGCCGCTGGGAGGAGTGTGTATGTGGAGATGGGTTTCGTGGCCACGTTTTCTCCCTCGGGTCATCTGGTTGTGATGGTGGTTTTGAGGATGGTTTCTGAGGATCCTCTCCAGGGGAATCCTCTGCCTGTGGTGTTTCCCTTGGGGGAAGGCCCAAGGATATCTGGGGAGGGAGGGATTCATAGGGTGGCCTCTGTATGACAGAGGTGCCTTGTGCGGGATCTCCAGAAAGCACCTTTTTAGGGGTGGTGGAGCCTGGTCTCCCCTGTAGGGTGGGCAGGATGTGTGAGGGAGTGCTGGAGGGTTGCCCTGTGTATCGGGGTCGCTGTGCAGTCTCAGTACAGCCCTAGACCTGGGGAAGTCATGATGGAGACTCAGAGGTGCTTGGGGTGGGGAAGAGGGTAGCCTGGGCAGTCACCAAGGTGTAAGCATCGCTGATGCCAGGAGGCAGTTTTGGGAGGGGTCTTTGGAGGGGAATAATTGTGGAGTCCCCACAGGTGGGGAAAGGGCGAGGGTGCTCCAAGGCTGGAAGTCAATGCAGGGCAGGTGGGAATAACCTAGGGGAGCTTTCATGGGAATAATGTGGCCCCCGGGGTCAGGGGTGGAAGAAAGGGATCTCAGCAGGTGGTGTCTTGCAGGGTCCTTTTGTAGGGCATCTGAGAGATAGATCCCTGGGGCTCCTGAGGTCACTGGTAACCCAGGTGGGGTATTTTCCAGGGTCAGACCTTCCTGGGTTCTGGAGCAAGGAAATGGAACTGGCTTCTTCCTCCCCACTGCCTGGTTGGTGCTTGGCAAACTCCCTTAGGGGAGTCCCGGGGCTCCTGGGTGGGGAAGCTCCTTGAGCCCTGGGGGACAGACGGGCCACCCCTTGAAAGCCAGCAGCGGGAATGGATGGAGCTATGCACCTCTGCGTCCTTTTATCGTAGGATTGGAATTGGGTTTTCTTGGCGATGGTGCAGGTCTGAGGGTGGGTCCAGCGCTCCCCCTGCTCCTTCTCTGCCAGGCACAGTATTGACTGCAGATCTGAGCCCCTGGGCCTGCGCTGAGGGGACCGTGGCCCGGTGCGGGGCAACCGCCAGGCTCCAGGGACTGTCAGGGACCATTTGCACCCTGCAAGCACCAAGCCTGCCCCACAGCTCCTGCGCTGGCTAAAGAGGGCGCCTGGCGCCCAACACAGACCCACAGCCCGAGCTCCTGAGATTATTTTTATTTTCGATGCAGAGTCTTGATCCGGAGCCAGCCACACCAGGTAGGGATACAAACAGAAGTAATGCAAAGGAGTGGAAAAAAAGAAGAGAAAAGAAACAAAGGCAAATTATTGAATGTGGTAGTCATGAAATGTGGGGTTTCATATTGGCTTTCAGTGTTATATTGGGTTTAGAATGAGTGACTGCAGTGCATTTTTAGGGCTGGGATAGACAACTGTAAAGCCGCAGGCACCTTGGACCAGGAGCGTCGTGCTAACCTTCCTGTGAGATGCCTCTTTTGAGCTGTGTTTCATACGGGATATGCCCAACCCTACAAGCACAGCTTCACGTTCCTAACAGTCTGTGAGTCAGAGCGGTCTTCAATCAATTAAAATCATTTCCTTTGCTTTTCTGACCTGGTTGAATGAATCACAGGGTTCCTGCCCATTATTACCCCTGCATCAGTAACCAAACATGTGCCTCTGACCTTGCTGCCTCCCTTTCCTTTATGATGCTTTCAACTGGACAGGAAATATATTTCATTTTTACAATCTGTGACTTGGGCTTCTGAAAGTCTAAAATACCTTAGTGTATGTTGACATGTTTATTTTTGTAAATGCTTTACTGGGCTATACTTTGCATACTCTCCTTTGCCATGTCAGATCTAGACAACGATCAATTTTATGTCTCCATAGATGAGCCTATTATGAAAGTTTCTAATAGCCAGGATCACGAATTATGTGGTCGTTTGGGTCTGGTTCTTTGAGTCAGCCTAATGATTCTGGGTTCCTTTCTGGGGTAGCGTGCATGATTACGTCGTTCCTCTTGGATGGCAAGTCCTGTTCCATTGCATGGGCAAGACCGCAGGTTATGAGCATTCATGTAAGAGTCTATGATTATAGGAATTTTATTTCTTTTGCATACTAACTTTGGGTTAGAGTTTTTGGGTCCTCTAGTGATTTTATTTGCAACATTTTGAGAGATAGCCCCATTTTTGTTTTGTTTTGTTTTGTTTTCAAGGCGGCTGCAATATTTTACATTCCCATTTGCAGCATATGTGAGTTCCATATTCCTCACTTCTTTTCTAACATTTGTCATTGTGTCTTTGCTATAGCCATTTTAGTGGGTGTCAGTTAGTATTAATTGTGGTTTGACTTGTATTTTCTTAACAACGAATGAAATTGAGCCAATTGGGAAATTGTGTATCTTCTATGGAAAATGTCTATTCAGTGATCATAGAACCTCTCTCCTCCCCCTAAATATCTGCCATTCAAAATCTCACAAAACACACAGAGGGGCAGTGTTCCAGTTGGGGACCATGGGAAGTCCTCAGGCCACCCCTGCATGAGGGCTGCCCCAGGAGATCAGGGTGAGCTTGTGAAGGCGCTGAAGCTCTGAAGGCCCTGCCCACCTGAAACAGGGGCGACAGAGAAGAGGTGGTCTTGCCGGCCCCCCAATGCCTGGGTGTCCTCTAGAGACATTTGGGAGGAGGCTTTTTGCCAACAAGGATCCCTGATAGCCAGCAGGCAGGTGAGTGTGTGTGTGTGTGTGTGTGTGTGTGTATCAGAATTCTAGTGTTCATAGTGGAATTTGAAAATGAAAGCATAAAGCTGAAAATTAAACCACGCATGATAACACTCTGCTCTGTGCTAGGTGGGTTGTTCCAGAAGGCAGGGCCCTGGGACCCTCCCTCCTGACAGAGCCCTATACAGGGTGCGAGGCCACATATATGTGAACCAGGGCGGAAACCTCTGCAAGAGCACGGACCTGGACCCATCTGATGCCTCTGACAGGGCTGAGGGTAGCCCCTTGTCCTTCCTGAGCATTTTGACTGTGGTTGACCTGGGAGCTGCACGAGGCACTGGGGCTGGGAATTGTGCAGAAGCCCGGGGAGCATGGGGGCCAGGAACTGGTGAGGGGGGTGAGAAACAGGCCTTCCCACTGAGGAGTCCGGGGACGCACCCAGACCAGGATCACATTTGAGAAGAGACAACTGGCCCTGGACTTCCTTTCCTTGTGTTGACCAGCGGCTGTGGGGCCCTCAGAAGGGCTTGAAGATGAAGCCCCTCAGAGACACATCACCTGAGCACATCCTTCCAGGGAGCCAGGAGCAGCCATGGTGTCCCCTGCAGTCCCAGAACTATGACTGGAAGGTGGGACTCCCTGGGGGAGCAAGGAAGAGGCTTTTCAGTGGGGTGGAGGGCCACACTCCAGGAGGCGAGGTACCTTCACGCTTGACCATTCCTGCATCCCTTGCAGTGCCTGAAAGTGCTCACCATAAGCAGCCAGAACCCACCTTCTGGAGACCACAAGAGGCCCAGGGACCTCATGTGCTTCTTTGTGATCACAGCTGAGGACCAGCAAGGCCGAATCATCACGTAGACACGGGCTTTCACCTGAATCAGTGGGTCCCTGCCAGCCTGCCATGACCCTCTGACACGCCATCGGTTCTGGGTCTGTGGAAAGACATCCAGCCACCCACTAAGTGACCACCCCCTCTTTGTAGATCCATGGCCTCTCATGGCAACCCCAAACCTACCAACAGTGCTTCTGAAGCCCTTCCCTAGCAGAGCTGCTCAACTGTATCAGCTGGACCTGCAGAATCCACTTTGCAGGAATACAGAAGAAAAGGTGGTGTTTCTGCCCCTTCTGCCCTGCCTTGTCTCATGCACACAGGGGAAGGGGATGAACCGGCCAGCCTGAACTCCAGCGCTTCTGCCTGAAGAAACTGTCCCCAGCCCCTGCTGCCTCAGTTCCTCTCTAGGGAGTCATCAGCCAGCATGGGAGAGAGCAACCCTGGGAGAGGAACCCCTCTGCTTCTGTCTGACTTCAGAGCAGTGTCTCAGTGTGTGGAGAACCAAGGGCAGGAGGGCCTCGGAGTAGAAGGGGCCCATGGCAGGGCACTGAGCCTGGGGGGCTGCCCCATCTCCCCATCCCCTGCCTGGGACAGGATCCAAAGGAACGGCCACCTTGTTCCAGGTGTGCAGCTGGATGGCCCCCAAGGAGAACACATCATGGACTGTGTGTGCACAGAGGACACCTCCACCTCAGGCTGGGCTGCAAAGAGCACATTTCTGGACAGGGGCCTGGGGCCTGGTCCTGTGCTCACCCAGCACCCACTTCCCTCCTGGGTGCCTGACAGTTCTGTACCCTCTCCTGTAGGCTGCATGCTGGGCTGTTCCTTAGGGCATCTGGGCCTGTCCACAGGGAGGTGGAAGGAGGGACGGCCTAGAGGAGGTCTCACGCATAGGGGAGCTCGTGTCTCCCTCCTGGGCTCCTCTGCAGACCTGGGCCTGGAATGGGAAGTGCAGACGATGAGGAAGCTGCCCCCAAGGATCTGCTTGAGACGCTGCTTTAAAAAAAGGGCCACATTGAAGGTGCCCACAGCCTCTGGTGAGTGACTGGCAGCCTCAGACCCACCTGCCACGTGCTGCCGGGTTCTCCTGTGGAGAGGAGGAAGGTGAGGGAAGCTGGCACAGGCCAGCCATGTCAGGTGTCCTGAACGCTGTTCAGGGTCCCCTGCGAGGCCTCCTAGCCTTCTGTTTCCTGGAAGCCACCTCAGTGCCTTTTTCTGGCCCCTCTGATTCTCTGGGAGGAGAGGGCCCAACTTCCCACTGGGCTGAGTAGCCAGGGCCATCCAGCCTCCTGCCCTTCACTGACCACCATGGAGTCCACACCTGGGCCCATGCTGCCCAGCTGCGGTCTTTGAAGGGCGGGATATCATTTGTGTAGCATGTTTGGCTCCCTGGGGTTTAAAAGTTCTACTGTTGTTGCTAGGAGAAATGAGGAAAACTTGTGGCTTAGGAAAACTCATAATCTTACAGCCTAGAGATGATGATGGAAGAAGTAGGAGCTGGAGTTTCTTGGGTACTGACTTGACCAGGGATGGTACAGCTGCTTTCTACACATTATCTTCTGTAGTCTTTGGGAAACCTTGTAAATGTCAACACCTTAACTGTTACTGTTTTTGTTGTTACTCAGGGATGAGGAGACTGAGTCTGGGAGGTTCCTGCCCAAGCCTACCTGACACACAGCTGCTGGACCCCAAACCTGCTCCAGCCCTCACATTCCTCATTCATCACTCTCTGCTGTCTCCTTGTGTTTAGATTAAAAAAAAAAAATGGTTTTCCTGCCCTTTTCTAAGTATAAAGAGACTGAGGCTAAGGTCCCTGCACTCCCAAGGCAGGCCTGTGGCCTCCACCATCTAGGTGAGCTTGGCCGGTAGATACAGATTGAGCTCCCGTGAATGTGGCCTGTCCTCTCCCAACCTTGGTCCTTCCAGGTTCCAGGTGCACAGTGACTTCACGGCAGCAGCCACGCAGGGGCCATGGTGGCCATCGACAGCTGTGACAGCCATCAGCTCCAGTGAGACCAAGATGCAGACGTTCATGGGGAAAGACATCCTCTTCAGCCTCGGCTTTCACGCTCAGTGCTACTACGAGGACTTTTGTGGGGATGTGGTGGCCTCCGTAGCACCCACCACTGACCTGAATGGTGGGTACGACATAAGGCGGTGGATGCGGAGGGGCTGTGCACACTGGGCACGATGATGATGGATGACCATGGCTATCGGCTCATGGCCCAGTCCCTTATCCTGGCACCCCAGCATGGGAGCAGGAGCAGAGCTTCATCTTCGGTATGGCTCCACTGACGTTGGCGAGACAGTGGTGTCACAGCCATGTGCCTGGAGCTGCTGGAGAGCTCAGGCTGGTGCTCAAGATACTGAGGCACTGGGTGCTCAATGACCACAATGAGGAGGTGGAGCTCTGCTCCCTGGTGTGTGCAAGGACATCATTGGCAAGGCAGGCACCGCCACACCCTCCACCTGCTCTGCGTCTTCTTCCATCCATGGCTTCCTGCCTGTGCCAGTGCCCAGCTGCCATGTTGGCTTCCCCCTTGGCCACTGGCACAAACTCTGCTCTCTGTGCCAGCAGCTGATGGATGCCTTTGTGGACAAGGGGGAGGAGCAGCCCTGGGAGGCTGTGGCAGGGGCTGGCATGGGCACCCTGGGTTGTTCTGGGACTGGGTCCTTGAAGAGACAAATTCTGGAAAGTGAAGAAGCCATACTCATTAGATCTCCCTTCCCATCTCCCATCCACCCTGTGGGCAGTCTCCCAGATGCAGAGATCAGAGGCTTTGCACTGACTGCAAACTAGAGAGCAGCCAAAGCAGTGACCCGGTGGGGGCAGTGCTGATCTGTCAAGGAGCATGTGGAAATCTGCTGGGTGGCTGTGAATGTCACAGTGCTGGGCTGGGCAGGTGGAGAACTGGGTGCTGGTGTTTTGTGCTTAGCAGTTGGTCTCATCAAATGTCCCAAAGCATGAAGAACTCTCTGTCTCAAAATGCCAGTGGCATTCCTGTCACTATCGAGAGCTCTGGCCTGAATAGGAGAGCCCTTTCCTTCTCCCTTCATTCTATGGCTGTCTTCCTGCGTTGGGAGATGTTGGTGTTTCCTGTGACCTGCTGCTGTTGGGTGTGTGCATGCACACATGGACACCAGAACACCAGGCAGGATATGTCACCATGCCTGCAGGCTGTACAGCCTCAACTTTCCTCAAACACACCAAGCCAGGAAGCTGCCAGGCCAGCAAAGCTTTCGAATACCCCATCCCATCTCCTACTGCACTGTGTCTGCTATGCTGCAGGGACCCTCTCTCTTATAAAGCCGGCTGCCCTTCAGCTGATGCAGCTGAAAATCAACAAGCTGGAGGACCCAAAATCCCCGGAAAATAGCAGTCCTCTTTCCATGGAGTCTTAGCTTGAAGATTAAAAAATGGGGGGAAATATATTATAAAAATAGGCCAAGAGTGGTAGCTCATACCTATAATCCCGTCAGTTTGGAAGGTCAAGGTGAGAGGATTGCTTGAGCCCAGGAGTTTAAGACCAGCCTGGACAATGTAGCAAGACCTCAACTTACAAAATTTTTTTCTTTTAAATTAGCCATGTTTGGTGGCACACACCTGTAGTCCCAACTACTAGGGAAGCTGAGGCAGGAGGATTGCTTGAGCTCAGGAGTTAGAGGCTGCAGAGAGCCATGATTGCACCACTGCACTCTAGCCTGAGCAACAGAGCAAGACCCTATCAATCAATCAATCAATCAATAAAGCCTGGCATCTGAACCACTTTTCTGTTTTTCCTTCTTAAAAAGAATCACTTCAGGGCAGGCATGGTGGCTCACACCTGTAATCCCAGCACTTTGGGAGGCTAAGGAGAGCAGATCACCTGAGGTCTGGAATTCCAGACAAGCCTCGCCAATGTGGTGAAACTCCATCTCTGTTAAAAATACAAAAATTAACCAAGCATGGTGGCACATGCCTGTAATCCCAGCTAATCAGGAGGCTGAGGCAAGAGAATCACTTGAGCCTGGGAGGCAGAGGTTGCAGTAAGCCAAGATTGTGCCATTGCACTCCAGCCTGGGTGACAGAGTAAGACTCTGTCTCAAACAAACAAACAAAAAGAATCACTGAGATTAGGTTGGCTGTTACTCCTTTTATTCAGAAGCCTTAAAAAAAAATTTCTTAATAGAGATCATCTGACTTAATTTAGGACATATGAATCAGTAAAAATAACAGTAGTTGTCTGGCACCTTTTTTCTTAAAAACCAGTTACTTTTACAGTGGTACAGAATTAAGTTTCATATAAATAGATACCCACACATATTTAAAAATAGATCACACCCACACGACCTCTACCACCACAGAGGGCTGGTATCTACTGTGGGAACCTTTGGGGTTTTTTTTTTAGAAGATGGGGTTTTTAAATAACACTGTCAGTCAGGAGTGGAAGAAGGACAAAAGATTTTGTAGCACTGTAGCATTCATCATCTGCCCCATAAACAGTGGATTTTTCACGTCCGTTTGTTATTCTACCTAAAACTCTGCCTATTTGGGCTAATGGAAACCCTTTGGGTATTGGTTTGCTCTCTTACTAATTCCAGATATAATACCTACTTATTATGGAAAATTTGTGAAATACAGAGAAATAAAAGCATGAAAATGTTCTTTGACCCTACTACCTTATAAAATGTTTGTAAATAGCCTTCTTAAATGTATTTATTTATGAGCTCACACTTTACGTGGGGGATGTTGAGGAGCGAGGGTGTTGTGGTGCATTAGGTCTGGAAAGTTTGAACTCTTCTCACCTTGGAAATCTGCTGTGAATGAGCACAGTGGATTGCCTCTGACCCGGAACTTAGCTGAAATGCACTGTATCCTGTGAGTGAGGATGTGGGGTGGGAGGACAAGGTGGTGTATGAAGAACTTGGAAGATGGATCCAGGAGGGTTGGGAGCAGGAAGCCCACTGAAATGTGGAAAATGTTGGAGAGACATCCATTTTACATCGTCTGTGTAGGCCTTGTAGGTTTGTAATGAAAAGCTGGCTGTCAGCTCAGCCCTGAACCGACAGCTGTCACCAGGAAATCCCTGAGGATTCTTGGAAAATTTCTCCAAAGGAGCCACTGGGCTCTCTGAGCTGCATCTCAGCTTTTGCTAGAAAAGGTCCTTCTTGGACCGCATTAGCTAAGCTCCTGGAGGTCCTCCTAGTCTCAGATATGGTCTTGGTGGGCATTAGAGATGCGGCTTCATAAAGATTGCCTTTGTAGCCCACATAGGTACTCCACTCACCGTGCTGTCTTCCATGAGCCAGCTACCCAGTTCATTTTGTTCAGAGATTCGTTCTTTCCAGCTGCTGTCTGCCAGCAGGTTTTCCTGTCTCACTTATTGAGCTTTGAAAACTTGATAGCCTATCATGCTTCCCATTTTGTGTGGCTGATAGGAAGTTGAGAGTCAATTAATTGTCCTATTGATGCATGCTTATTATCTTAAGCTTACCTCAGAATCTTTGAGAAAGCATGTCACTCTAAATAAATCAGTTTAAAAGCTATTTAAATGTTTTGCGTTTTGCCTAAAATTAACCCAAGTTCAAGAATAAGGAAGAAAATTCATCCTAGCCTACTCCCTGCAGTAACCAGGAACTTAGCTCTGGGTCACCTCATAATTTTTATGAAAAAAAATGTGTTCAGTTTTGAACACATTTTTAGTATCACAGATCAGATCTTTCAAAATCATATCATAGATCATAGATCAGACCTAATATCATAGATCTAAGATAGATCTATAAAAATCTAATATAATCTAATATCATAGATCAGATCTTTCAAAATCTTCATGTTCAGGAATCTTACTGGGGGTAGTCTAGATGCTGGGAGAGACTCACAAGCAAAGTGACTGCACTTCCAGCCCTGAGCAGCAAGTTGGTGCTAAGGGTTTTCTTTCTCCACCTTACCTGAGACAGATCCTTCCCTCCTGCTCCTTATTATTAAATAATGGACTTCAGTTCATTGTCAACACTCAGAATAGCAAAGGTTCCATCTGCAAGTGCTGAATGTCTGCTGGGCAGTCTTAGCTACGGTGCTGGGCATGTCGTCAGTCCTGAGTTGGAACCAAGAGTAGGTAACACCCCAGGAAGCCACATTAGCTTCCTACATGCAGTTGCATTGTAGAAGAATTACAATCTTGATGACCTCGTCCTCCAAAACAGAGGAATGAATTTGTATTCTCCATCCACGATTGTCTTTCAGTTCATTAGAACTACCATATACTTCCCCTTTGGAAAGTAAGCAATGTAGAAATCTCCCAAGCAAGATTCCTCTTCCAGCTGCATTGGCATTTGGATCCAAATCACGAAATCCCCAGAAAACAAAAGGCACTGTCATTTTGTTCTCTGTGATCATGTCTTCCAGATCTTGTCATAGTGTACTATATTAATAATTGTTGTGCGTTATCAGTAAGTCATCAGTAGTTATTGTAAGGCTTAAAGCTGTGTTCTTTTTCTCTTTAGAAGGTTCATTGAAATAGACCTAAAAGAAAGGTGTTATCCTCCATTAACTATGTTCTTTTCTGATTTTTGTACAGGTACAAATAAGTTAGTGGATAACAGAGCATCTGCCCTAGCAAAATTCCTCCTGAATAGTCAAGAATTAGGCAACACCAGTAGCTCAGAGGGTGAAAAAGCCTCTCCTCCACCGGAGTGGGATTCCGTTCCAGTTCACAAACCGGGCAGCTGTAAGTACAGTGGTTTAGAAACCACAGGGCTCCACTTACCCACAGCCCACCCCACTCTGGGCATGGAACTCTACAGGGGCATGCTCTTTCAAAGGGAGACCCATTGGCAGTGCTTTGCCAGCCAAGAGTCATGCCCCTGTAGAGTTAACTAGCCTAGCCAGTGGCTAAACCGCTGTAGGCTGAAATCAATCCTGGTAAGATTATTTCCATCAGGGTTATCATTAAACAGTTCACACCGGGGCTTTTTTTTTTTTTTTTTTTTTTTTTTTTAGGGAGCTGTTGTACGAGCACACCACTGCCCAATGTGCAAAATGGAGCGGTCTGTTTGGAGTGGTTGATCTTCTAAAGAATTGTTTGCTTTACAGAAGCATTGACTCGGCAGTCCTTTACCTGATGAGTTCCTCATTTCTAGTGTACTTGTTTTTGTAAAAATTCCATTTCCTCCTAACTTCACCCACGTCTTTTTACATAAGCAACCTACACAAAGCTTTTATTATTTTTCTCACTACCTTCTTGACCTTGTTTCTCCTGTTTAGCCTGCAGCAAATCAAGACAGTAAGCACAGTCGACTAAAATAGAAGTCCTCACCCTATAGACACTTGACCTGGAAAGGGGTAACAGAGACCAGAAAAGGGAGGGGCTGACAGCAGGGATTTGGGATCAAGAGAGGGCCTTAGGACTGATTGGTCCACACTCACCGCTGTGTTCGAGTGTACCAGAAGGCAAGTAAGGAAGACCAGGGGTGCAGTCAGGTTTGAGCAACAATCAGGTCATTGAAGGTGAAGGGCAGGCTCATTGGGTTGAATGAGGGCAGAGACCCTGGAGGCTCGGATAGGGCATCCACACTCTCACCAGGATGTATAGATACATCCTGGAAAGAGATGCTCTTTGAGATACATCCTGTAGCCCTATTTGCCATGAGACATTCTGGCACCTTTTAATACTACTTTTTGCCTGGGGTGAGATACAATCCTAAATCCTCATTCACTCAACAAATTGAAGAGACCATGGGTGGTCCATGTGTCCAGGTGGGATGCTTCTGCTTCCTAGAGACCCCTGAGGTTTCTGCCAGCCATTGGCCCTTGGCTTGACACTCCATGATTTAGGCAGTTGCCCTTTAAACAGATGCCACTTTCAGCAACAGAACAGAGTCCCTGGAGCCATTTTCACAGGGGTGCTCTGAGACCCGGTGCAGTGACATGAGCCCTGCTGGTGACGTAACAACGCAAGCATGCAGAATCATGCTGCCAGGAGAGCAGGCAACAGTCAGACACAGCCACAGGCTGGCTGGCAGCACCCCACCTAATGGCACCTGAGCCACGTATTGGCATCACTCTCTCGGTGTGGAGGGGAAAGGATGACAGGATCCAACCCCAGGCAGGAGATTTTGGTGCCACCCCTCGGGGGAGGAAGGTGGGAAATGGCAGTCCAGCCATCTGGAGGAGGAACTGTGAAGAGCCCAGTGCTGCAGGCCTCAGTTTCCTGCCTGGCTCTTCCACAGAGGCCAGCTGGTGCATCTGAGCATGGTGCTTCAGGAACAGCTCCACGGTGTGCAGTGGGGGAAGAGGCACAGAGCTTATCTTCTTGGCCCACATCTGTGCAGTCCTTTTGTGTTTTTCCATCCAAGCAATCCCTTACATTGGTTCCAAGCCCAGTGACCTCTCTACTCTCACTGCCAGCCTTACTAGAAAGTTCCAACAGAGATCCACTCGACAGAGTATTGGCGGAGGAAACCTGCGAGAGGTCGTCCCACATACTCTCCATCACTTGTACCTATTTCCTCTGCCCCCGCTGTCTCATCCCCTTTTCTCCCTTCGCCTCCCTTGGTGTTTCATCTTGCTTAGACCTGAAGTTCTACGAGTGGTGTTAGCAGTGCCGAGCTTAGTGCAGTTCCTTAGGGTGAAAGCGTTGGTCCCACTCAAGACTGTGCAGCCAGCATGTGGCAGTAGCCACCGGGGGAGTTGTGCAGCCTGTGTAAAGATCTCTGCATCCCAAGTAGCACCCCTTGGCATGGTGCCCTGTACCATACGAGTTGTGGAGAATATTCTCCTTGAATAATTTCATTATTTAAAAATATAAAAAATACAAAAGGGTTGTTAAAAGGAAAGGCAAATCAGAAGCCACAAAGGAAAAATTTAATAATATTTGAATCAAAACGTTCTCTAATTGCACTCACTGTGCTATTCTCTCCTCTGCTTCTCCCTCAAGCACTGTTCGTGGGGGCTTTTCCTAACTTCCCTTTGCTTTCCCTGTTTCATTTCATCAGTACTGTCTCAGGAGCATTTGCAGCACTGAGCCCTGTGAAACACATTCCACCCACGAGAGCTGCCAGCACCTTTCCCTAGGACAGGCACCTCGGGTGGATGAAGCACACGCAAAATGGGGCACAGCCTCCTCCAAGTGTGGGCGGAGAACGAGGGAACGAGTCACTGCAGGGGAAGCGGAAGGCCAGAGAAGGTGGCTAGGGAAGGACCAGGTCAGTACGGATAGCTGACAGTGTAGACATTGTGTCAGATGGGAGGCCTCAGGGGAGCCTGAGCGGGGCATAGAGACTTGAGCAGGGCTTGTACAGGAGACCGGCGTGAGACAGGTCCTGAATGTGGGCATCAGGTCAGCAGATCCACAGAGCCAGCAAGGAGGGTGCCCATGTCATCAAGGGTGAGGGTGGGCGTGTGGGAGACAGGACCACCCGGCACCAGCAGCACTGGGGAAGGTGGGAGAGAAGGTAGCAGGTGGGCCTAAGGATGAGGAGTGGAGAGCATGGGCTTTGAAGGGAAGGCTGCTTTGCTCGGCAGGGCCACGCTGGAGTCTTGACCCAGCCACGGCATAGAGAGCCTTATTCTAGCCCTGAGCCCTGGGGATGAGGGAGAAGCAGCTTGTGCTGGAGAGTAGAACCAGGGGAGCAGAAGCGGCAGGCAGGGCGGCTGCAGTGTGGCAGTGAGGGACAGGGTAAGTGCAGCACAGTGTGCTCAGGGCACGGAGAAATCTCCCAGGGCCTGAGAGGCCAGCCAGGGAGTGGGGGGGGCATGCCCAGTTGGGCAGGCCTGGGCTAAGGATCCTGCCCTGTGGCGATGGGAGTTCACAGGGGCCAAGCCCTTCCCTCACCTTCTTCCTCTTGCAGTAGCTACAGCACGCCAAATTGCACACAATAGATGTGCAAAATGATACCTTTTTCTGATAAAAATTACACATATTTCCACTTATTGCATCTGGAATACTCTTTTATGACTGAAATTTTTAATTTTTTTTTTTTTTCAGAGATGGAGCCAGGCTGGAGTGCAATGGTGTGATTATAGTTCACTGCAGCCTCCGACTCCTGGCTCAAAGCAGTCCTCCCACCTCAGCCTCCCAAAATGCTAAGGTTACAGGCCCGAGCCACTGCACCAAGCCTGTTTTAGACTTTTAAAACAGGTGTATAGACATTACCTTAAAGGGCACATAATATGCAAGGAGCTGTTATCCTTATAAAATAGGGATCAGGGCTGCACATCCCAATTATGCCAATAGAGAGGCATCACCGAACTTGGGGATTCAGCCCAGAGCACTGCACCTCCCACAGCTGTAAACCTTCGTGTAGGCACAAGGCTTTTCCGGGTCCCCAGGCAGCGGCCTCAGCTGTCCACCCCTGGAGGATGTGGAAGACCCTCCTCCCCTGCCTGAGGTGTGAGAACTGAAGACGTTAAAGGTCACCATGCAACACAGCAGGGACAGGGCACGCTCTCGCTCCCTCAGATCCCCCAGTGCTGAGAGATGTGGCTGCTTTCTCTTTAAAACCTGTTAAACAGAACACATCTAAGAGCTTTCGTTTGTTGTCTTTGTAAAAGCGCTTGAGTTCTGCATAGTCTTAGAGAACATCAAAAGTGATTTGTAAGAGTACTAATCAAAGCACCACATTAATGAGCCCTTTTCTATTTAATTTCCAGCTACTCATAGTCTTTATAAACTTTCTCTGCAAACCCTCAACGCAGACATTTTCTTAAAACAACGCCAGACCTCACCGACACCTGCCTCCCCGTCTCCCCCAGTCGCCCCTTGCCCCTTCGTGGCCCGGGGCAGCTCCAGCAGGTAGGCCTGCTGCTTGCTTTCCAGTCCTCAGCTTGCCTAAAAACCGATGTCACACCCTTTAAATGTAAACAGCCACCACGGACCACTGTCCAGTGTTACTTTTGAGAGCTGCGGGCTTGTGTTGGCCCCACTACCTGGGGTCTATTCCCCCTTCCTGCTGCTGTGCTCATGCCCAGCTCCAACAGTAACCCCATTCCCATTCTAATCCATTCATTCTTCCCACCCGTGGACCAAGAAATGCATCGTTTAATTCACTAGAGTGATATTCTCATTGAGGAGCCAATAAACGTCTACTAAACATTACATGAAGACCTAAAGGGGATTCCTGTGAGTTGGGAATATAGGTTTAAGTGACACTAATTTTGGCCTTTGGGCAGTTTAGCTTAGGACTCAGAAGGGCTGGATCTGGTCCAAGGCTGTTATGCTGGGTGAGGGGATGTATGCACCCAAGAGGGTAGGCTCCTGACCACGCAGACAGGATGCAGGAACCATGCTGTTCTGTGAGGCACAGAGCCTCACTCACGTCCACCTGCCACAGTGTAGTGCAAGCCTGAAGGTCACGGATGGCATTCTCACCATGTGCCTTGGCATGGTGTGGATTTCTGTGCACTGCATCCACTGGCCAGCCTGGGGGCAGGTCCTCCCCGCCTTGCCCAAGAGGCAGTAACCACTGAGGCTGAGGGAGCCATCCTTCGTAGGGAGACTGCCACAGGTGCACATGCCCCTGTCCTGGCAGGGAAGGAGATTTCTGAGGCCCAGCCCTGCCCAGTGTCAGTGCCTGCCCTGCTCATGCTCCCCTCTGCGTTTCCTGCCGAGTGGCTCTCTAGCATTGTTCACTAAAGTGTGACTGAAGCCTCTGCCAGTCCATAAATTGTGATCCCGCCCTGGTCTCTTTGATAGTGATCTTTTGTTTTCTTATCTTTCCCCAAAAACCCCTCTATTTCTATCTGATTAAGTGGTCTGAGGCCCCAGAGCACGGGACACGAGACTGACCTATGCTCTGTGACCTGCCCCGCTGCAGAGAAGCCCACTCAGGGCTCAGTCCTGCCAGTCCCACACCTCCCTGAGACAGGGCACTGCTGATGAGGAATGAGTTCTCTCTTTGCTTCTTTTTCCAGTGACCCTAAAATAAAGCAACCAAACGGAAGCAAACACAAGTTGACAAGAGCAGCCTCACTCCCAGGCAAGAACAGCAACCCCACTTTTGCTGCAGTCACAGCTGGTTATGACAAGAGCCCCAGTCAGTGCCTTTGCTTCAGAGACCTTCCACATCAGGGGCCGGGCGTGGTGGAATGACTTCCGTTCTGATGTGCCTTCTATTGATTCAGTGTCCATTGTTACAGGTGAGAATGGCTTTGCCAAAGTTTCTTCAAACAAAACAGGTTTCTCCAGCAGCCTTGGCATTTCACATGCTCCTGTTGACAGCAATGGCTCAGACAGGTACAGTAGACCACCACTAGAAAGAAGGCTGCTTCTCAAGTCAGATTAGCACCTTTTATCCATAAATGGGTTTCAGGGCATTTTTCTCCTAATTTACAAGGAGGCGTTTGTCAGAAGTGGTCTAGTGCCTCTAAGAAACCGTGTCTGCTGGGTAGAAGCAGAAAGCTGGCTGTTGTGCCTTCCCTGGGGGAGACCAGATAGAGAGGTGGGGAGCCCACACCTGTCTCAGCCCGGCAGACACACGTTAAACCTCTCACTCTCCATCTCCTGGTCTGTGGTAAGAGAGGATGTGATCCGATCATTAGAGTAGAAGAGCAAAAGTTGTTTGGGTAGAAGGAAATGTGGAGTGAATACTAGACAATGTGTAGTAAATCACCGGCCCCGCCCCTTTCTTGAACCAGAGGGTTTTTTTTTTTTTAATCTAGCTGGTGTGGTGGCCTGCAGAAGTCACCTTGGTTGACTTTCCCAGATAAACAACAATTGAGCCCCAATTTACCTGCTTGGCACTAATAGGAAATCAGTCCTCGATCTGAAGTAGTTTTTAAATAAATCTTCCATTAGCAAAAAGCAAACCAAAGGAAAAAAATGTTTCTCTGCAGTACACTTGATTTGAACCAGGCTGTGAGCTAGTGATAGGGCATCCAGAGCTCTGAGGCTCACTCTGGCTTAATCCTTGTGGTAAGCAGCCATTGTTCAGCTCCTCCTTTTGTCTTTGTTTTTAATATTTGAGTACCCGCAGTTGAGCAATGTCTCCTGTTTGTGAAGCTATGCACTATGGATCCGTTTTCACTAACCATCATACATTTTTGTGTATTGCGTTTTCCTCTTGCAACATTTAGTTCGGGTTTGTGGAGTCCCATCAGCTACCCAAGCAGTCCTGACTTCACTCCCCTCAATTCATTCTCCACCTTTGGAAATTCTTTTAATCTAACTGGTGGTGAGTGTTTAACTCTAGATGTGTAACTAATAAGCCTGTGGACAGAGGAAGGGAGAGGAGGTATGGTTTTGTGTCTTGGAGAACACAGCACAGCAGCCCTGTGGAAGGAGGCCCCGCAGGAAGCTCCCTGGGAAGGGTCCCCTCCCCTCCTCCTCCCTCTCCCACACTGACAGCCCAGAGGGGCAGTGGACCGAGTTTGACACTGTGTACATGTGCTAGTTGGTGTGAATTTCACAGCAGGTATCGAAGGGCTTCACAGAACGGTTCTGTTCTGAAATGGGACCCCTGAGCATGCCAGAGGTCCTCTTCTTGCTATCCAGAACTAGAGGTCACCATGAAAGCATTGCATTAGCTATCGTGTGAGCGGGGGGAATGTTTGCATTTGGATGTCATCGGTGGCATAAGTATGGGTGGCATATCAGATCGTGTGCTGTGCACTTGAGTTCTGGAGGACATCCCTGTCCCTATTCCCTCTGGGCTGTGGTGGGCTGGTGAAGTGAATGTGGTGGCTCCAGGAGCTGTGGTGGGAGGTAAGCCATTGAATGAAGCCCCATCTTGCTCTAGAAATCATGGCAAAATGAAATACGGACTTGATAACTGTTGCTTTATTTTCAGAAGTTTTCGACAATCTTGGATTATCTCGATCGTGCAGTCAGGTCTCACAGAGGAGCTGGAACAAGTTTAATAGTGGCCCTTCATACCTTTGTGACTCGCCAGTGACAGACCCCAGTCCTTGCTGGCCAGCCAGTTCTGGCTCCCCACCCCACACAGCCACAGTGAGTACTTGGGGCCGAGGCCTGGCCCTGGCCCACTCACTCACCATCTCTGCCATTGCTGTCACATGGGTGGCACTGGCATAGTTACAAACAATGAATAGCAGCATCAGAGGGGTGGGTTAATACTTTTATTGTCTTCATTGCTCTGTCTTCATATTCTGTCACAATGACCAATAATGCCCTTGAGAGCCAATACAGTTAGGAAGTTTCAGGAAGATCAAATGAGCAGCTATGAGGTTGGTCTCTGGAGTTCCTCCCAATAGATCAAGAGCATTTTCTGCCTCTTCCCAACCTGTAAATGGACCACAAGGGTGACCGTAGGCCCGTGGCAGGTTCAGATGGCCGAGGGAAGCCTTCAGCGTCTGTGCGATGCAGTCACTGGGCTCCCAGGAACAAGCTGGGTATTGCATTGACTTTGTTGCTGAGAAGCACCTGTCTCTTAGCTTAGACTTTCTAGAGTGCATTTGTTTGCTTGTTGGCTAAAGTCTTCTGCAAACATCATACTCCGGAAGAGTATTCTTTCCAAGGAAACTAATTAGCGTCTTTGGCTTCCACAAAATTATGACAGAAAAATATGACCCCACTACATTTGCCTCTCTGTTCTCAGTGAAACTGAATTAGACACACAAGGTTTTGTGATAGATATTTCAACTACATAGATTCCGAAGTTTGTCCTCATGTGTAATTATTCAAGCACCTGTTTTAAAACCACCTTAACCACTCCTTAAAAGAGAAGTCAGCAAACTTCCTGTGAAGAGTCAGATAGTAACTGTTTTGGGCTCTGAAGGCCAAGCTTCACCTCTGCCATCGCAGTGCACAAGCAGCCACAGGCAGTGCACAGGCAGATGGGCCGGCTGTGTTCCAGTACAACTCTCTTTACAAAAGTAGGCAGAGCTGTCTTTTTTTAAATATCACAACCAGCTGGCACGGTGGCTAACGCCTTTAATCCTAGAACTTCAGGAGGCTGAGGTGGGAAGATCGCTTCAGCCCAGGAGTTTGAGGCTTCAGTGAGCCATGATCACACCACTGCACTCCAGCCTGAGTGACAGAGCAGGACACTGTCTCAAAAAAATCAGCACCATCTACTCAAAAAAATCTATGGATAACATTTGTTCTAAAGTAAATAAAATGAGAGGAACGTGTGCCCCAGCCTCATCTTCTCTGTAGCCTTACCCTCTTACCCCATACCCACTTGACCCTCTGCCTGCCAGGCTCAATGCTGGATGATTTCTGTTTTGTCACAGTCAGTCCTCGGTAACACCAGTGGCCTGTGGTCCACCACTCCATTCAGCAACTCCATTTGGTCCAGCAACCTTAGCAGCGCCCTTCCCTTCACCACTCCAGCAAACACGCTGGTAAGCATCGGCCTCATGGGCACAGAAAACTCCCCTGCTCCTCACGCACCCTCCACCTCCGGTCCAGCTGATGACTTGGGACAGACCTACAACCCTTGGCGGATATGGAGCCCCACAATCGGAAGAAGAAGCTCAGACCCTTGGTCTAATTCGCACTTTCCTGATGAGAATTAAATTAGGCAAAAAACAAACCAACATAGTGGGCCCCTGTCCAGACCATGATCTGCCAGTTTCTCAGACATCTTTTTAAAGGTCTTACTGCAGCTCCCCCTCCCCACCCTCCTCATCTTTGCAGAACAGACCCGAGCAGGGCAGGCTCAGACCACTTGCTTCTTTCAGATCTTTCTTGCAATTATAATAATACGAGATTTGTTGTTGTGCTTTTAGAGAAAAGTCTGGACTCAGCCACAAACTCTAATAAGACCTGTACATCTGAGAACCTTTCCCGTTACTGCGTTTTCACCACCTGTCATCCCCCATGCTTTATGTATGTGTATGAACACAGATCTGACATTACAGCTACGGAAATAATTTGAGTTGATTCAGAAATCCTGGCATGTTACAATTTTGTTAAATTACCAAGTTTGGTTTTTAATAATTTCACAGCATTTTGCGCCAAGATCTAATTTTAAAACTGTATGAGGACTTTGTGCTGAAAATAGAGAATATTTTTTTAAAGCCGGGCACGGTGGCTCCTTCCTGTAATCCTAGCACTTTGGGAGGCCGAGGTGGGTGGATCACCTGAGGTCAGGAGTTCAAGACCAGCCTGGCCATCATGGTGAAACCCCACCTTTAAAAAAAATAAAAAAATATTTTTTAAAGTAAGGCTGTCTTGGTTTAAAAGCAGATTACAGAAATGTAAGTCAACTTAAGAACAGTGAATGAATGTAAAAACATTCAGTTGAGACCATATGCATTTTCTGTGCTGTTTGTACTTGAGGTATGTAACATTTGTATACTTGAACTTATTTTAAAGATAAACCGAAATGCACATAGCCAAGTCTTGAGATACAAGATTGAATGTGTATCTCTTAAAATACAGCTGAGTGTTGTACTTTGAAATAAGTGATGCTTTTTTCAAAAGCTTTGACTTGTTTTCTGGTTTGTTTTTTTTACACACAAGACGTATTTATTAGGATTTTCACACAGTAAAGTAAACCATCTGATCCTTGCCTTACTCTGTGGGGTTGACAGGTAAGATGGGGTTTGCTTTCTCGTTGCTGGAACCGCCTGCAGTCTGATGGAGTTCTGTGTGTTCCCATGGCAATCATGGAGAGTCCTTGATCAAAAACAACTTGGAAGCCTGTTTGGATTCATCCAGTAAGCATTTTCCCTCTGCCACTGTCCTAAAAGGCCTCATAAAAAGCAGTAATTGCTACCATTTGTTGAATACTGACTCTGTGTCAGGTACCTGGCTAACACTTTGGTATATGTTGGGTTACTCCATTACACTTGAGGAACCTGGCTGAGCAGTGCTGGCTCAGAGGCCCCAGGTCAGGCTCACCACAGGTTCACTCGGCACCCACTGTGCCGCTTTCCCTCTGGTCACAGTCAGCATTCTCAGGAACAGTCTGCGTCCAATTCACCACCAGCCAACCTTTACCATCCTTCAGTCTGAGAAAGTTGCGTGGTGAGAGGAAGCCAGACAGAGGAGAGAAGTGAGGCACAGAGGGAAGACAGCAGGGACTCAGGGGTGGCCTGGGGGAGGGCCCTGAGGGCCACCTGCGGGAGCTTACCAGCAGCACCACGGCCTGCGATGCCCCTTTGAGTTCTAAACTGTGGCAGGAAGACAACGGGGAGATGCCTTGGGCTATGGCACAGGGGCTGGGGATACTGGAAACAGCTATTTACCCACTGGGATTGAATGTTTTAGAAGTTTACCAGCTAATGCAGCTGTACCCCAAAGCCAGGCTGGATGGAAGGCGACCTGTGTGCTGATGCACTAGTGCAGGTAACACATCCACATTTTTTTTTCTTTTAACTAGAAGTGTGTTGACCCTTTTCCAATTTGAAGACTCTTTCAACTCCTCTGTGGTCCCCACTGAGTTCACATAAACACTAGGCGAGTCTCAGTATGCCACAACGCGCCAGCTGCTTTAATCTTGCCTGCTGCAACTTGCTTTTCTCATCCTTTTGTTTCCAGGCTGTTGAAGCCAGCCTTTGCTAGGTAACTAGGAGGTGCCACACGTAAGTGTTCTGTTGGAGGCCAGTTACGTCATGAAATGGAAACCATCCCCGTGAAGGTGGGAGAGTTACTCGACATGTTGTTTGATGTGATTGTGAATCTAACCTTTTCTCTGCTTTACGCCAAAACTCGGTAGAACAAGCCACACTGTTTTTACAACCTACGATTTATTCCTCGGGAACACCAGATTTCCTGTGCAACTGAAGCTTTGGTGTGTAGGCTGATGTCAGGCCTTGTGCAATGTTAGCAGCAGGGTTTCCTACATGCACTTGTACAGTCGGGACAAATTCAAGGCTTGGGATTCTCTTTCTACACCAAAGCAGATAATGAAGTGTAAGGCTTTGCACACAGGTGAGCTTCACATAAACCCTCACTTAAATGAAAGAAGGGCCGGGTGCAGTGACTCACGCCTGTAATCCCAACAGTTTGAGAGGCCGAGGCGGGCAGATCAGTTGAGGTCAGGAGTTCTAGACTACCCTGGCCAACATAGTGAAATCCAGTCTCTACTAAAGATATGAAAATTAGCCAGGGATGGTAGTGTGCACCTGTAATCCCAGCTACTCAGGAGGCTGAGGCAGGAGAACTACGTGAACCCAGGAGGTGGAGGTTGCAGTTGGCTGAGATTGTGCCACTGCATTCCAGCCCACCAGAGGAAGACTTCATCTCAAAACAAAAAAAGAAAAAGTGTATTGGCAGACTTTCCCTCAGAAAGAGTATTTCAGGGATCAATCCTAAACTTGCTTCATCAGAACAATCTCCTGAGACCCCCCCGAACTCCTTTTTTAAGTTCTAATTTCACCCCATGAGCCTCATTAGCAGGCTTGAGAGAAACATTATGTGCTTGAAAAGGGGAGAAGATACAAACAAGAGTCTTTTCTGTTACTTGTGCTTTCCAAATAACTCTAAGGGTAGGTATTTGAGTAGCAACATACCGACCCAATCTGAAGATCTGACACAACTCTGTTTACAATGAACACTTCTTAGCTTGGTAGTCTGCTTTGTACTAGGCCAAGGTGGAATTTAAAAGTAAAGGTTATGTATAAAGAATTGTATTTGCATGAAATGATCATAGATGTCTATGTATTTATTTTGAGACAGGGTCTTGCTCTGCTGCCTAGGCTGAAGTGCAGTGACACAATCCTAGGCTTACTGCAGCCTTGAACTCCTGGGCCCAAGCAGTTCTCCCACCTCAGCCTCCCAAGTAGCTGGGACTACAGACACAGACCACTACAACCAGACAATTTTTTTATTTTTTGTAGGGACAGGGTCTTGCTCTATAGCCCAGTCTGGTCTCAAAATCCTGAGCACAAGCAGTCCTCCTGCCTCAGCCTCCCAAAGCTGAAATTACAGACGTGAGCCACTATGCCCAGGTATTTTATATAAGTAAATACAAATAAAGGTATAATCTTATTTTAAAAATGATTTTTGCCTAAACTGTGTATTAAAGGAGTGAAATTAGAATTTAGATTTTTTGTGTGACAACCTGAAATAATTTAAAGGATCAGAATTTCATTTGGAAGATTGTTTTCAAGGACAAAGCCGAGGATAGCCATCTGGGAAACACAGACTCCAAAGGAATGGGGTCAGTGCTCCCAAGCTAAAAAGTTAGGTCTCTTTAATACAGGCAGAAAACAGATTAGTGGAATCACAGCATTTTCCATACGAGTCTGGTTTATGAGTTACAGCAATTTGATTAGTTACAGCTTGATGTTTTTCCTTTCCAATTGAAAAGACTGTATTTAACACTGTAATTTAGTCAGTGTACTAGTTGTGAGGTCCTTGTGTAAGAGAAGAAAGAGGGAAATTAATCTATAATGATGATCAACAGTTAGGAGGGAGGGGGTCTTCCCTGCTGCCCATGAGTCTTATAACATTTTACAAAACAACATAGGTTAAAAAAAAAAAAAAAAAAAGATAATCTATAATCAGAGAAACAGGTTACAGGTGCCTGTTACATGACTCAGTCCTTATAATCCCATTCCTTTAAGGCTCTAAATAAAGTTCCAACAGCTTTGGTTTTGAATTACTTATTTTCACACATGGAAATTGATTTAGTTAAGTTACGCTGAATTTAAAGAAAGATTATCACCAAATTATTAACTCTCAATGTAAAAAATACATACCTTTTAGTAATTTTCTTAAATGTGCCTTTGAGTAGCCTTGTCCTGATTTTACTTGTTCCTGTTTCAAAATGCTACCACAGAGTTAAATTCACCCTTAAAATATAGACCAATCCCCGGAATTAAGTCATCTCAGACGACTAAAACATTTGCTACCACATGGGCAGGTTGGAAAAACTAAAAGAACAAATGTTTGTACTGATAGTATAAATAAATGTGTCTGGGGCTAGTCCACAAAATTTGAATGCTTCAGAAACAGGCTTCTAACCCTGACAAATGCCTGTAGAAGTTAGGTGACAAAGACATTTTAGATGCTTTGCTATCTTAGGTATAGTAACAATGAAAGGTCATTCGGATACAAAGACTCAGATGCTAATGGCAATGTTTGGGCTGACCACTATGCTAAGGAAACAAGATCAGGTTACAGAAACACTCCTGTGATCTCACAGGGCTTGAGAAATTCAGAGAGGCTGCGATTAGCATCAGAACAAGCCCCTGATTTGGAAAAAGAAAATAAGGAAAGTTATTGTCCATTACATCTTAGGAGGGCCAGCTGATGTCATCAAACAAGGTTATAGTGGAGTCTGACAGAAATTCTCCTTTATGATATTACCAATAATTAGATACCTGTAAAGATAAATTGGCAACAATATTAAGCCAGGTAATCTTAGAGATACTGCCAATAATGATTACAAAATGTCCCCCTGTGAACGAAATCCTGATAAAACATTTAAATGTAGATGTGACCAGGAACTAGAGAGCCTTGAAGGCCCTTCAGACACCTCCAGGTGGTCTTCATACAAATGCCTTCTGCCATGGATTATAAATACATTCTGGTTATTGTTTGTTTATGTTCACTGTGGATTGAAAGTTTCCCTACCAGAGAGTGACATAAAGTGCTCCATTTTGTTTTCCAACCTGGAAAATCTCCATTAACTTCTAATGACAGAGATGCTCCTTTTTCTAGGCCAACGCTGTGGTTTGGCTCTGCTGAGTCTTTTGCTGAAACATCCCCAGTGTAGAAGGTGGGTTGGTCAGGGGGGTGGAGCCCTCATGAATGGCTTGGTGCCATTTTCATCGGAGTGAGTGCTCACCCTTAGTTCCCACAGGAAGTAGTTGTTGAAAAGAGCTTGGCATCTTCCCCCACCTCTCTCTTCCTTTCTCACCATGTAATCTGCACAGGGCTCCCCTTCGCCTCCGGCAGGAGTGCACACAGCCTGAGACCCTCAGCAGATGCTGCACCGTGCTTCCTGTACAGCCTGCAGAACCCCGAGCCAAATACACCACTTCACACATTATCCAGCCTCAGCTGTTCCTTTACAGCAATACCCAGGGACTAAGACACAGTGTCATTAAGAAACACTAAAGTTGTGCCTTTAATCCAGAGATTTCACTGTCCTCATTTTCTCCAGTCCCCTAGAAAAACAGAACTAATGGAATCTTTTTTTTTTTAATTAGCATACCTCTCAGAAACCTCCAAAATTCTACATCTTAAGAGATTACCATCAGCATTATAAGATCAGCCACCTCTAGGTCCCACATTGCCTCCTTATGAATTCATAACATGCCACTGCATACAGTTGGAAGCTTCATCCCATCTTAGATTCGACATGATGACATTTTATTTCCAGCTTTATCTCAACATAATCATGAACTGTATATTGAAAACACACCCGCCTCTACACGATCTACAGCTTCTGTACAAAAGGCACACAAGACACAAAATGTATTCCTAGTATAATGCTATGCTCCCCATGCAATCTGTGCTTCAGCGGGAATCTACATCTTATTAGTCCGTGTCAGGCTTATGTTGCTCTCCCACACACTTATCATGTATATTCAGAGCAGTTAGATACGTTCAGATATTTACAACCACGTCTCCAGTAATCCGTTCCTTAAAAGAATACCCAGCAATCCAAAGTAAAATTATCACAGATGATTCCAAAACCTTCCAGTAGTGATCACTGAGTCGCTCTTCGTGCATATTCTGCAAACTACAGTTCCCACCAAGGGAATAAAACAGCTAGAGAGAGGGTTCAAAATTAGTTGGTAATTTTAGCTAAAGCCGTAAACAAGAGCACACCGCTCTGAAAGTCCAGCCGACTAAGTCCATTCTTTAGAGTTATCAAGGACAATCATATAAGCTTTATTTTCCTCTCAACCAGCAAAGGGACAGGTCATGCCATAGCAAATACTCCTTTTTTTTATACCTAGAAAAACACCACAGGGGAACAGGACAGTTTGTGACTATTAAAAAGCCCTGACCTCTAAAGCCAATCCAGCTGGCTTTCGGAATGCTCCCATTACCCGGAGGCACTCCCACCCCTTGTCTTGCAGACCTGTTACAAGGACTAATAGTCATTGCATTTCTCATAATTGCCTATAAATGGTTGGCTAGTATGTCCTGTCTAGAGTTTTAGATGCTACTGCACAACATTTCTTACATCATGAGTTCAGCAACTTTACAACAGAGAGGAAGAAACTGTTACCTCTGGCATAACTGTAGACTGTGTTCAATAGACACCCTCGAGCCGCCTCCACTCTAGAGCAAAGCCCTGACTCCATAGCCCCACCCCTCAAATCAGCTAATAACCAAGGCCCACATCCTACAGTTGCTGCTTCCTAACACTCTCTTACGAGATGCCCTGGCTCACTGCTGTATGGGTCCCCCTTGCTGCAGGGAGCAACAAGCCCAGCTGCTTTAAGTGCTGCTCTTCCGGGAAGGGCTTTGACAATTTGGGTGTACACGTGGGCGAAGGGATGTGGGTGTGTGGCCTGGGTTCCAGTCCTGGCTCTGCCACTTACTGATCATGCCCGTGGGCACACTCTGCTCCTCTCAGAGCCTCAGTTTCCCTATATGCAAAACAAATATCCTATCAGGAAGATGCTGTGAAAAATAAGGCCAAATAAGTAAATGGTAGCACTTCCTTTTACCTGTTACTGTGGTAAATTATTCCAAAGACATTTTGAATGTTAAGCCCCTAGGAATGGAAACTTCCTGATACGGATGGAATGTATTTTGACAGGGGACATGAGGCCACCAACCTGGCACCTCCTGTGCTCCCTGTCACTACCGGGGCCCCTCCTCCCACACCCTCACCCATCCCACCCTCACCACTGGGTCCACCTTGAGCCCAGGGCTGCCGTTTGCCTCAGTCCCCAGTCTCAGCACACCTGCGGCAGCATGTCCAGGGACAAGGTTCTTAAAAGGACTGGGTTTAGACCATTCCTCCCAAAACACCAACTCCTTTTCCAGTTAAGCCATGGGGGACTGCAAGTTCTCGTGCATTCAGGATCCTTCTGCAACATAATTCTTTTGCCCTCACTCCGCTTCCCACTTCTCCAGAATGCATGGTCCCAGCAACGTTCACAGACCTAACCCCTGGCAGTGCATTACCCACCCAGAACTCCAGGGCCAGCAGGACTTGCGGCTGCCTAGAAAGACCCATTGCGGTTATACCGTTGTCCCTGCTCTACGAATGTCCTTTTGGGAAAAGCACTCCCATCCCCCTCCTTCCACACACAGTCAGGACACTGTGCGTGCTATTAGTCCACCCCTTTTGTAAAAAATGGGAAGTGTCCCATCCACTATAATCAATACTCCAGAGGGACCTGGCCTGTACTGGCACAAGGGCTTTGTTTTTTGGCTGTTGGTGACTGGCCGAGCCATCACCAGTGCACAGATGCACTTCCAGACTAAACCATCACCCACCTAAGGAAAGCACATGAGATCGGTGATCACCCCAGGGCTCATGGCCTCCCACGGGAGGGGAAGCCTGCGGCTCTGCTCTCAGAAGCAATGTTATGGGAAGCTATATATAGAGTAAAATTTGGCCTTACAGTGCTATGGTGCTGTATGTTTTATACAATTAGAATCCAGTGTCTTTTAGAGGTGGCATGAACCTTGGAGAGTGTATGCTGGGTGGGCGCCCTCTTGAGAACATCCTGAGTGGGAGGGAACCCCGCCCAGCTGGCATATGGCAGTGAACGGGGAGTGAGGGGATGGCCCAGAACCCACACCCGGCCTCACGCAGCAGTCACAGCGCAGAGGCCACCAGGGGTCAGTCTAGCAGCATCATACCTGAGAAAGACCCTGGTTCTTCTGCTCCATGGAGAAGAACACCCCTACATTCACTAGCCCAGGCCATAGCAGGCGGGGAAGCAGAACTGACTATCATGGCCACCAGCTGTTTCCTCCTGGCCTGACGAAAATCAGACCAATATGAAATTACAGCGAGAAGAAAGAGCCATGACTTCTTAAAAAAAATTGAGCCTCTTCTTGATCAAAGAAAACCTGCTTTAAACTTGCCAAGTGGATTAACGGTTTTTAATCATTTATTATAAATACTGTACCAATAGATGGATTATAAGGAACTGGTCTTCCCCACCCATCACTGAGCTGGGTTTAGCCCGGTCATCAACATTGCAAATAAATATCCTAACAAAGCCATTGCCATGTGCTAATAAACTTTCAAAAGGTAAGAAACATGGCCCCAGGTGAGATTTTTCCCCACCACACAGACATGGAGAGTCAGGTGGAGAAGCCACAGGCCTATTGCTGTATCTCTCTCCTTGTGGATTAGGTACAGGCCACCCACCCATTGCTTGGGAAATTTCACCCTCAGTGTTTCCCACACCGGGGTTTTAAAATCTAGGGACTTGGCTTCAGGATGCATTACAAGCACTAACAGTCATTAGTTCTTGGCAGTGTCTGCATTACAATTGGCAGACACGTCCTGTCCAGAGCCTTCAACACTACGAAGCAGCCATCTTCACAACAGATGGCTCGGCCAGTCACCAACAACCAAAGAACCAAGCCCTCGTGCCAGTACAGGCCAGGTGCAATAGACACTCTTCTGACGGCAGGATTTTTTCACACCGAGATAAAATTCACATCAAATAAAATACACTTTGACCATCTTAGAGTATAGAACTCGCTGCTTTTTAGTATATCCACGATGTTAGGCAACCATCACCACTCTCTCATTCCAGAACCTTTCATCAACACTGCCACCTCCCCCACCTTCAAAAACAACCTCCATACCCATGAGCAGTCACTACCCACCATTCTTTTCCCAGCCCCTGCCAACCACTGTCTACCTTCTGTCTCTGGATTTGCCCATACTTGACATTTCATATAAACAGAATCACACAATATGTGGCATTTTGTGTCTGGATTCTTTCACCTGGGAAATGTCTTTGAGGTCAGTGGCTGTTGTAGCACGTATCAGTACATTCCTTCTCACGGTGAATAAGGCTTTCTTGTATGTGTACACCACACATTTATCTACTCATCCATTCATGGACATTTGAGTTACCTCTGCTTTTTGGCTGCTGTGAATAATACTACTGTATACATAATGCATTCATGTACAAGTTTTTGTGTGAACATATGTTTTCCATTCTCTTGAGTATTACCTAGGAGTAGAGTTGCTGGGTCAGATGGTTCATCTACGTTTAAATTTTTAAAGAACTGCCAAACTGTTTTACAAAGCAGCTGCCCTTTGTAACATGCCCACTCGCAATGCATGAGTGATCCGATTTCTCCACATCCTCTCCCACAGTTGTTTTTGCCCATTTTTCCTTTTTCTTTTTTTTTTTTTTTTGATAGTGCTATCTCATTTGCATTTCCCTAATGATTAATAATGTTGAGAATCTTTTCCTGTGGTCATTAGTCATTTGTATGTCTTAAAGAAAGGTTTGTTCAAATCCTATGTTTGTTTTTTTACTTAGATTGTCTTTTTATTGTGGATTTATAAAAAGGTCTTTATATATTGTGGACGTTAGATTCTTATCTGATATATGATTTGCAAGTACTCAGGCCCATTCTGTGAGTTCTCTTTTCAATTTCTTGATACACTTTTCTTGTACAAGAAGTTTCAGTTTCATGGAGTCCATCTTCTCCGTTGTTTTCTTCTGTTGCTTGTGCTGTTGCGTCTCAGTCTGTGTGTGCTGCTGTAACAAAATGCCTTAGACTGAGTAATTCATCAACAACAGAAATGTATTGCTCCCAGCTGTGGAGGCTGGAAAAACCAAGATCGAGGTGCTAGCAGCCTCCAACCACCAGGCCACTCCTGTCCCCGCATGTCAACAGCAAAATCTGCCAAGCCCTTAACCTCCTCTGAAAGTTCTGTTCCCTTCCTTGCTGAAGCCAAAACTTAAAAACACAGGTCTGTAAATTGTTGCAAAGATAAGCAACATTGGATGTGCTTGAGCAAGAGACCCTCTGCTGTATCTTAACCCTCAATGGACTTACAGAGAGTAACTGTATATTTTGCGGTGGTGGTGGCTTTTAAAAATTGTAGTAAAATGTATTTAACAATATTTGTCATTTTAACTCTTTTTAGGTGCACAATTCAGTGTCATCAATTACGTTCACAGTGTTGTGCAACCATCACCCCTATCAATTTCCAAAACTTTTCCATCATCCCCAACAGAAACACTGTAAACATCAACCAATGATTCCTCATTGACTACTCTCCCCAGCTCCTTGTAACCTCTGTGTGCTTCTTCTCTCTATGAATGTGCCTGTTCTAGATATTTCCTGTAAGTGGAATCATACAATATTTTTCCTTTTGTGCCTGGCTTCTTTCACTAGCATCCTTTTAAGCTTCCTCCCTGTTGTAGCAGGCAGCAGTTTCCCTCTTTTTTCAATGGATAATGTTGCATGGAATGTATACGCCTCATTTTGTTTATCCATTCATCATTTGATGGACATATGGGTAGTTTCAACCTTTTGGCTATTGTGAATGATGCTGCAATGAACATTGGTTTGCAATTATCTGAGATCCTGTTTTCAAATTGTTGGGTTATGTACTTAAAAGTAGAACTGCCAGGTCAGATGGTCAGCCCATATTTAGCTTTGTGGGGAAACATCAAACTGCTTTCCACAGAGGCTGCACCATCTCACATCCCCACCCACAACATATAAGGGTTCCAATTTTGCCACATCCTCAGCAGCCATAGTTACGGTGTGTGCACACACAGGGATCCTAGGAGTTGTGAGCTGTGGCTTGTTGCTGCGGTTTTTGTTTTCATTTCTCTTGTGACTAGTGAGGTCGAACGTCATTGCATATTTGTTGACCATTTGTATAGGTTCTTTGGAGAAATATCTGTTCGAGTCTTTTGCTCAGTTAATTGGGTTGGATATGTTTTTGTTGTTGGATTGTAGGAATTCTTTATTCATTCTATACATTAAATCCTTATCAGATGAATGATCTGCAAACATTTTTCCCATTCTGTGGGCTACATTTGATGATGTCCTTTAATTTAAAAATTAAAAGTTTTTTAGGTGAGGCACAGTGGTTCATGCCTGTAATCCCAGCACTTTGGGAGGCCGAGGCAGGTGGATCACCTGAAGTTAGGAGTTCGAGACCAGCCTGGCCAACATGGTGAAACCTCGTCTCTACTAAAAATACAAAATTAGCTGGGCATGGTGGTGGGTTCCTGCAATCCCAGGCTCCTGCAATCTCAAGAGGCTGAGGCAGGAGAAGTGCTTGAGCCTGGGAGGCAGAGGTTGCAGTGAGCCAAGATTGCAACACTGCACCCCAGCCTGGGCAACAGAGTGAGACTCCGTCTCAAAAAAAGACAATAAAATAGATAACTTAAACATGTAAAGGTTTTGATGTTAATCAAGTTCAGTTTATCTATTTTTCTTTTGTTGCTTGTGCTTTGTATGTCATACCTAAGAATCCACGCCAAATCCAAGAATATTCACTCCTTTGTTTTCTTAAGAGTTTTATGGTTTGGGCTCTTATATTTAATATTTAGGTCATTGATCCATTTTAGTTAGTTTTGAAATATGTGTGAAGTAGAGGACTGACTTTTTGTTTGGTCCTGGCACCATTTGCTGAAGGGAGTATTCTTTTTCCCAATGAACAGACTTAGAAGCTGTGTCTCCTTCCCTGTATTCTCTGTTCTCTTTTTCAGACCCTGGAGAACCTCTCCTCCCTCTGACCCATGAAACCTTTCAGGAATTTAATGGATCAGCTATCACATTCCGCTGGCCCCATCCCTAGTTTGCTTTCCTCCATGGAAGGAAGTAATATTTATTGAACAGCTGCTACGCGCTAGACTAATACATTTTTTTCACTTAATATCACTACTCAGGAAGGTAAATACAATTACTGTCACCATGTCACAGAAGAGAAAACTGAGGCTCCCTGAGGTTAGGTAACCTACCTGGGGTCACACAGCCAGACTGCAGAGTGCAGGGCCTTATCAATATACCAAGTTAACCTGCCAGCTTTTCGGGTTTTGTTGTTGTTTTTTTTTTTTCCACATCTTCTGCCAGGACTAAGTTTTGAGTTTGTTTAGGGTGTTTACATGGTAGAGGCCCTTCTCCCAGCTCACTGAGGAAGACATTCAGGGAAGGCAGAGCTAGCAATGAGTCAGAGCCGAGGGGAGCGCCGAGCTGGGGCCTGCAGAGGAACAGGGAGCAAACAGGTTTTCGCTGAGTTCAAATTCTCCCTCCTAGCTATATGCACTGGGGCAACTCAGGCCACCACCCTGAACTTCAGTGCTGCATCTGTGAAATGTTTACAGATGGTGAAATTGGACTTTCAAGATGGCAGACCAAGTACACACAGAAACCATTCTTCAAACACTTAGCAATGAGAGGAAAACACCAAGTGCATAAGAGACCACGGCAGAGGTGCCTGAAGACAAGGGTTGAAGCCCCTCACCCACCCATTAGGAGGCTAGTACCAGTGCGGGGCCCCATAACCTATGAAGCCAAGAGCACAGGCTCTCATATACGACCCAGACCAGGTACACATGCAAGAAATATTCTGAAGAGACAATGAACTCACAATCAGTTCATCCACTACATGAAATTTTCACAAACTCCCCAACTGGAAGAATTTACATCTGCAGAAATAGAAAATAATCTTAAAAGGACTTTACAACAAGTAGATTAAAAATTCAAAGAGATAAAGAAGGGAATAACAGCCATAAACAAGAACAGGAGGCCAGGCCCAGTGGCTCGGCTGTAATCCCAATACTTAAAGAGGCTAAGGTGGGTGGATCCCCTGAGGTCAGCAGTTTAAGACCAGCCTGGCCAACATGGTGAAACCCTGTCTCTCCTAAAAATACAAAAATGAGCTGGGCATGGTGGTGGGTGCCTGTAATCCCAGTTACTCCAGAGGCTAAGGCAGGAGAATTGCTTGAACTCAGGAGGTGGAAGTTGCAGTGAGCCAAGAGTGTGCCATTGCACGCCAGCCTGGGGGACAGAGTGAGACTGTTTCGGGGGAAAAAAAAAAACAAAAAGGCCAAATGCTGAGTGTGGTGGCTCACACCTGTAATCCCAGCACTTTAAGAGGCCAAGGGGGACAGATCACCTGAGGTCGAGAGTTCGAGACCAGCCTGACTGACATGGAGAAACCCCGTCTCTACTAAAAATACAATATTAGCCGGGCATGGCAGCACATGCCTGTGATCCCAGCTACTCAGGGATTTGAGGCAGGAGAATCGCTTGAACCCAGGAGGCAGAGCTGAGGTCACGTCATTGCACTCCAGTCTGGGCAACAAGAGTGAAACTCCATCTCACAAAGAAGAAAAAAAAAAAGAACAGGAGACTATGAGACAAAAGCAAACAGATGTAAAAAAAGAACCAGGAGCTGAGATGTGAAAACTATCATAGCTAGCACAAAAACTCCACAGAAGGGAAAGTGGAGAGCCAGAGGTGGGAGGGACTTACTGAGGCCAGATGGGATTTTAGCGGCACCCATGGAGCCAGAACCCAGGCCTAACTCAGGCATCTTGTTCCGAGGAGGACGAATGTATGTGCTTTCTTCTCTTTTTTTTTTTTTGTTTCCCATTTCTCTCCCTGAAGTATAAGGTTGGTTCTGAGCCAAACACCACAGCCCCTTCCTAGATGAGAAACAGGGCTTCCGTGCCTTGATTGGGCAGGGTGGGACCAAGGGTTTCACCTCAAGGTGGCCAGCTAGCAACCCTCTCCTCTAGAACATGAATTAAACAGAACCTTCATGTCTAAAGAGGAGTTTGTTAAATGAAGCCCAGAAAAGCTGCCCATAGAGTTGCCTCTTACATACTGGCCATGGGATAGTGGGGATGCTGGGTTTGTAACAAGTCCTCGGAGCCTTAGTTTCCCCAACTGTAAAATGGGCTCAAGAGTTTCCACCCCAGGCAGATGTTTTAAGAATTAAACAAGAAGTTGTGGGTTCAAGGCACCCACCACATCAGAGTTGCCTCCCACAGATACCTTCCTGGGGTTTCACAGCCCTCTAATTTGAGCTCAGAGATACCCTGGACAAGGACAAAGCTATAGGCACATGGGACCCCGGCCTCCAACAGAAAAGAGAGAAAGTGGAAACCCTGAAGGGACAAAAGGCGAAAGGAAGCAGAACAGGAAACTGATTCACCACATCCTCACCCACATAGCCAGAGGGCAGCCCACGCCCTTGCTTGGAGCAGAGGATGGGACCTGAGAAAAAGTGAGCTCTGTGCAGGGTGTGAGGTGTGAGATGCTCACAGCGAGAAGTGGCATCCGCGGAACTTCACTACTCACAAGAGAAATGCTAATTTGTCTTCATTTACACAGTCAGATATTTTTCCCACTGAAAATTCAAAAACATTTTTAAGACGGTAAAACCCAATGCGAGGAAGCCATGGACCTGGTAAATGGGGAGGTTAGTTTCCTCCTGGCCGAGCAATCAGGAAATAAGAAACAAAAGAGGATGTCACTCGCCTCCCACCTTGATCACTGCACCAGGTCTCCCGTTTTCCTCCCATTTCCAAACTCAGCCTCCAGCCACCCAAAACCTGTTTCCAAAAGGACGTTCCCTCCCTCTGCACACTGTTCCTGCTCCCTGGGATACTTCCCTCACCTCGTCCCCAACCAAATATCACTCACCCTTCAGAACTCGGCTAAGGCGTCCCCTCCCATAGGAAGCCCACCAGATTGGTCCCTCTCAGCTGGGTCAGGAGCGTCTTTGGACCTCCAGGGCCCAGTGGGCTGCCTGAATGCCAGTGGTGATCACCCTGGGCCTGTGTCCCTCAAGACACATACATCTGGAATAGGCAACGATCAATACAGGAGAAGTGAGATATTTGGAGGAAGAGGTGCGCTCTGTGTGGTCTTGGAACCGTGAAGGGAATGGGGGTCCAGCTTGGTGTCAGCAGCTGGAAAACCTTTCTAAGAATTATAACTCACTCACCAACGCAGGCTGCCTTGAGAGGTAATGAATAAGCTGCCCATCACAGGAGGTGTGCAAGCAGTGATCAGAAACTGTGTCCCTGAGACCCTCCCCTCCATCCCCAGGGAGCCTGGGCTGAGGGTGGTCCTCCCTGCAGGCCTTTGTCCAATGCCCTGCACTCCAAGCTCTTCTGTGAGCTTCGAATTCTACCCTCTGGCTCAGAAGGCTGCCCGGGGGCACTGGGGTAGGGGCTGTCTCCATAGCTTTGGCACAATCCCATAGGGCCCAATGGAGACTCAGAGCCCTGTGCTCTCACTGTGACAAAGTTGCTGGCACCTAAAAATCTCCAAATGTGTCACCTGGGCTCAGCTGACACCAGGACCGCCATGCGAGCAGGCATCACTCAGGGCCGGGGCGGGCAGGACTGGCATGTGCTCACAGCCCTGTCCACATTCAGCCCCGGCAGTTCCCACCTCACTCAGAGTAAAACCAAAATCCTCCTGGGGCCCCCAGGTCCCGCACACTGTGTCCCCAGTGTGTCCCATTGCCAAGAACAAATACCCCTAGTGCCACACAACAGCGGAGCCGTCCTGGTCTCTGAAGCCTCGCCCCACCCCAGCCTAGCAAATGGCTGCATAATCAGGCCTTGTGCACGGAGCCTAGGACGGTTCACTATTAGTGAGGAGGCCGCAGCCCTGCATGGGTGAGATGACACCCCAGAAGCAGCAGAGACCAGTGTGAAGTTCTCAGGGACCGAAGGTGTGAAAGCAAGGGGCAGGGCGGGACAGGTGGCGGCCGAAGCGTCCGCACAGTGGAGCTCAGCGCTGGGATCTGGGGCTTGATGCTCCCTCCACTGGCCCCGTGAGAGGCCAGGCAGGCTCAACACCTGGTCCCTGCTATCCCCACCCTCATCCTGGCCGGGCCTCCCCTCCCAGCACAGCTGGTGTCACAGGAAGCTGAACCCAAGAGATAGGAACCCTGCTGGGGGCACCCTCAGAGTGCAGAAGCCAGCTCTCCTCCAGAGGGTGGGGCAGGCTGGGCAGCAGAGGAGACAGCAGACAGAGGAAGGGGCGTGAGGACAGACAGAGCCACACTGGGGCCGGAGGCACGGAGGGGCTCACAGGGAGGGGCTCTCAGCAAGAGGCACAGAAGGAGATGGGGCAAGCTCCAAGCCAAAGAGGACTCAACAGAGCCGCCTGGCTAAGAGAGGAGAGGGTGGGGAGATGGAGCTGGGGGGGAAAGGCCAAGAGGGGCAAGGGGGACAATGCTGGCTGCCAGGGGTCCCAGTGACCACCCCCCCCCCACCGCCTCCTGAATGCCAGCAGGCTTAGCAGGGTCCTACCCACACCCGGGGCTTCCCTCCCCGTCACTGTTTCCCAGCGAGCCCCACGTGAGCCACATCAACCCTTGGGGCCTCCAAGCTCTGGGTAGAGGGAGTCACAGGCACTTCTGCAAAGGTGACATCGGCCCCTAGCCTGCAGCTCACAGCTTCCTCTCCATGGCTGAACCCCACCCCCCAAACCTGGTGTTTACCAAGGATCAGGTGCCATGGGCTGACTCAGGCTCAGGGAAAGTCAACAGGCAGGAAAGAGCCCTACCAGGGAGGGCACTGAGTGCAGAAATACCCTTGGCTCCAGCCACTGGGAATTCATGGAGGGGGTTGGCCTGGCCAAAGCTAGAGTCACCTACTCCCTCACTCCGGCTTCAAGGGCAGAGGTAGGGAGAAACCTTTCTCTCCTTACATCGTAAGACACTCCCCAGCTCACACACCCTCTATGGCTCCCCAGTACCTTTAAGGTTTTCTAATCCCTTGTCCTGTATCGACCTTTCCTGCCAACCCATCGGAAGAAACAGAGCGATTAACTTTCCCCAGGGGAAATCGGAGTAACTCAGCACAAGCTTTCCTAGTGCGCATCAGTGAGCGAGGACGGGAGCTTTCCTAGCGGACGTCAGTGAGTGGAGATGGGGAGCTTTCCAGGCAGCAGCAGCAGTGAATGCGGAGGCCCAGAGGGGAGGCAGCGCGACGGTGGAAACCCTGGTGGAGGGAGAAGGGGCTTGGTCAGAGCCGCCAGAAGAAAATCCTGCAAGCACCTTGCAGGGGGCATGACTGGGGGCCTGGAGGTGAGGGCTGGAGGTCGTGCCGCAGGCGGGCAAGGAGCCATGCAGAGGTGAGGTAGGCGGTGAGGGTGGGATTGACCCGAGCTGGCCTCCGCCTGGGGAACATCGCCACCTGGAGGGTGCCCTGCAGAACTGCACCCTCTCTCGGTGATTCCTCAGGGGACATCTCCGGTGTGTCCCTCATCGTTCCAAATGTACTTCACACCTAGCGGACCATTTTTTAATGCCTCCTTCTTATAAAATAAAATTACTTTCAGCACTAATGATGACATGAAGCCACTAATAATGATGACCATAAAAGAAATGAAAGTCACAGTTTATTTACTGTCTGATATCTTATTTTACATAACAATGGAAGTCCTTGTTCAGAGACTCACAAGTGAATTTTTATAAAACTGAACTATCTGCAAACCACACGATTTAAGAAACCACTAAATTAACTGATATAATTTTTAAATCGGTCATTAGTTTTTAAAACAATTTAAAAACAATGTTTGCATGTTGTTATTTTTCAAATTCAGTAATACAGTTCATGTGGAAGCTAATACGTGCGTCTACCAATGAAAAATACTTTATCTCGTGATTTGCAGGGCACCTCTGGGGTGGTGAAGGCCCCAGCTGGATGGGGGCAGGTTTAGACTTGTTAAAATCGCTCCAGGTGATCCTAATGTGCACCTGGCACGGAGCGCACCCAGCTCCACACAGGCAGGGCAGCCGGGCACGCAGCCCTTGGGCCCACACCCACCTGGCCTCAGGTTCCCCACTCCACCCCAGCCCCTCACTGCATTGGAGCTGCCCCTAAGATGGAGAGTGGGACCCCCCATCCTCCCAGGGGTCACTTCCAGGTCAGTCCACACAAGGACATTCACCTCCATGCACTTCTCATAACCCACCCCTCATGGCCCCTCCCTTCACTCCAGAAAAGATGAGGGCGCTCAGACTAGAGGGAAGCTGAGTTTATTCCAGTGATCTCCACCTGACCACCCGAGGACACCCAGGCCCCACTGTCAGGGCCCAGAGCAAGGCGTCCATGCATCAGCTCAGGGCCCTCCAGGAGCCACCAGCCCGGGACAGGCTGCACAGCCCCACCCTCGGGGGCCTCCCTCCTCCCTAGCCAGAGAGGACGGGGGCCAGGCAGGGCATGCAAGGCTGGCGTGGCCTGAGACACCTCCTACCACAGCCCAGCTGTGTGTGGAGACAACCAAGCGGGCTTGGCCAGACTGCAGGGCCTGGGGTGGGGCTGAGGGCGGGGGAAGAGCCGGCATGGAAGGCTGCAGGCCCTGGGCGGCAGGAGCTCAGGCACAGGCAGCCTCGGCCTTCTGTGCGCAGCCCGGGGACCCCTCGCCTTTGCTGGCCAGGCTGTAGTAACAGGCCCGCATGCGCTGCTCCACAGTCAGGAAGTCAGGGCGATCCTCCCACCTGTGAGGGATGGGGGACATCCAGGCTGCTGGCCACACCCCTGGGACCCAGCCTCACCAGAGGGCGGAATGCATGGTGCGTGGCCGAGGTGGACTTTCAGGGCTCAGAAAGTCAGCAGGGCTGCTGGGGAGGCAGGACAATGGGCGGTGGAGAGGCCTCTGGGATGTGAGAGCGTTGGGCAATGCGGCACAGCCTGACAGGCAGAGCTCCCACACACAGGGTGCTGGGTGACCTTCTACCGAGCATTGACCAGTGAGGACTCAGGGCACTGAGTGGACTGGGTGTCAGAGTGGCAGCTATTGACCATGGGGACCTGGGATACGGAAAGCTGATGATGATCTTCGCATGCACCCGGGGGGCAGGGTGTTGGAATGCTAGATGCAGGCTTAGACGGGAGGGAGGGCGTGTCTGGTCATCAGCAGAAGCCCGGAACACTCCAGTGGGCCTGGCCAGTGGGGGGCTGCAGTATTCACGGTACTGTGCATGGGGTATCCATGGACTGTGTTGGGGTGCTATGTGCTGGCCTCTTTTGGTACTGGGGTGTAGTGCACTGGGTGTCTCCTGGAGGTCAAATTAACACATGTCGCAGTGGGGTGGACCGGCCAGAGAGGGTGTCTATCTGTTAGACTGCTTGGGTGTTCCAGTGTCATGGTGCTTAGCGCTGGCCGGCGGGGTTAGAGTGGCCATGCGTTGCAGGGGCAGTGTAGGGCGTCCGCTTGCCCGGGTGTGTTGCCTGTTGTCTGATGGGAAGTTGGGATATTGACAGTGTTAGAAGTTGAGGTGTTTGAAGGTTGAGCTTCAACCAGGCAGATGTGGGGGCTGGACAGGATGAGTATTTGGTACCTCGGTGCCAGCCTGTCTGGTATTTGGGTGCTGCGTGCTGGCTGGTGGGGACTGGAGTGCTGGGTGCTGGACAGTCACCTCATGCCCCGAGTGTCGGTGTCATAGGGGGAGTAGCAGAGCATGGACCTTTTTGCATGTTGCAGGGTCCATGTGTTCAGTGATGGCTGAGGTTTTGGATGCTGAAGCTTGGGGCCACAGGCAGGGTGGCAGGGTGTGGCATGCTGGAGCAGGACAGGGGTGGTGTGTTGGAGAGCTGAGTGTGTGGGCAGGGGGCGGCTGCAAAGGCCATGAACTGGGTGAAAGTCTATGGGTGGGATGACATTGGGTAGAGTTAGGTTCACAACTCATCCCGCACCAGGACTTCCCAGGGGTCAGTCTGGCGGGTCCCCTCCCCTCCCACACTCACTTGTAGATCCAGCAGTCACTCATGAGTGTGTACAGTTCGGGCGGACACTCTGCTGGGCACTCCATCCGCCTGCCCTGCTCGATGAAGGCCATGACCTCCGGCCCTTTCATCTTCTGCTCAAGCCGGGGCCGAGACACATATGAGTGACCAGGGTCCTCCTCCTCCCGCTCCCCACCGCACCGCCCGCCGCCTCTGCCTGCGCCTGCCTTGTAGGGCTTCTGGCCATAGGACAAGGCCTCCCACATGGTGACCCCGTAGCTCCAGACATCACTGCGGCTGGAGAACTTGCGGAAGTTGATGCACTCGGGTGCGTACCACTTGAGCGGCCACTTCCCTGCTGAGCGGGCCTGGGGAGGGGGAGATGCTGCCAGAATAGGGCTCCGGGACCCTCTACCCACCCCACCCATCCACCCAGGCATCACAGCAGCAGAAGCTTACAGTATAATAGCTGTCATCAGCACCCAGTGCTTTGGAGAGGCCGAAGTCGCTGATCTTGGCATAGTGCCGGTTGACCAGCAGGACATTGCGGGCCGCCAGGTCACGGTGCACGAAGTTCTTCTCCTCCAAGTACTTCATCCCCATGGACACCTGGTGCAGCAGCTCCGCCACATTGCTTACGGGGATCTCCTCCCTGGGGTGGTGGGGAAGGCGGGCTCATCGGGGAGAAGACCACCCAAGTTCCCAGGGGCAAAGCATTCTTCTCTGACCCAGCTGGGTATGAGCCAGGTGACCACATGTTCAAAAACAATTATTGAGCACCTGCTGTGTGCCAGGCATGGGACTGGGGACACAGCAGTGAACAAACTGGCAAAACCCCCGCCTTCATCCAGTCTATCCAGTGCAAGGCTTTAGGGATCACCTATACGCCACGACTCCCAAGTCTAGACCTCTGCCTGCACCCTCCACGTGCTGGATCTCACAGGCGTCTCAAAGATAATGTGGCCTGACGTCCCCCTCCCCATGTGCACACACATGTAGCTCCTCCACGGTCCTCTCCAGCAGCTCCTCTTTCTCTCACACCCAATCTGTCAGCAAACCCTGGCAGCTCTGGCGTCAGAATCTCTCCAGAAGCCACCCCACTGCTCACCTCTGCCTCTGCCACTGGGAGGCAGCTACAGCATTGCTTGCCTGGACCCCCGCCTTACCCCCCCACCCCCCCAACACACACAGAAACAGCTCCGCCCAGTTCCCGGGCTCCCTTTTCCTCACTGTCTCCCTCTGTCTTGTCCTCTCTGCCCCTGAGTCAGGTCCTCCCCCTCCTCTGCTCACAGTACCGCCCCTCCCATCCAACTCAGGGTAAAACTCCACCTCCTCCTGGCAGCCTGCAAGCCCTGGCACGATCTGCTCATCCCCTCCCTGCATGGGGCCACCTCAGGGCCTCTGCCTGGGCGTGCCCTCTGCCTGGGCATGCCCTCTGCCTGGAATGCCCTTCCCCACATCTGGGCGTGGCAGCCTCCCTCAGTTTGTTCAAACCTCCCTGCCCACTGCACCTCGCACCCCGACACTCCCAACCCCTGGAGCTTTGGCATGCTGTGTCCACAGCACCATCTTCCCACAGGCTCTAGATTTCATCAGGATTGTTATTGTCTCTCCTCCAACCAGAATACAGGGCAGGAATCTCTGCCTCATTTATTTGCTAATGAATCCCAAGTGCTACTAACAGTTCCTGTCACTGAGAAAGTGTCCAATGAACACCTGTCAAATAACTGAGTATGGGAGCGAGGGGCACAGTGCGAAGGTGTGTGCACCGGCCAAAGGAAACAGATCAGCAAAAATGTGTCTTGGCGAGCGCAGAACTTGTGTCTGTGAGGGCAAGAGAATGGGGATAAAGGACCACGAATGAAACTGCAAAACTTTCCACTAAAGGACCGGACAGTAAGAATTTTAGCCCTTCCAGGCCACAAGTGATCTCTGTCACATCTTTTTGTTTCTGGTTTGTTTTCTTTAAAAAAAAAAAACAAAAACCTCTAAAAATAGAAAACCATGCAGTACATAAACAAAGTGCAGGTTCCAGATAACTGGCGATGGGCCCTTTCCCAGGGGCCGTGAATTTGGCCCAGGGAGTCTGGGCGGCGCAGATGTGTACAAAGCTTTTACCATCAATGCCTTTATAGGTGCCGACTCATTCGATCCTCGCAGGGGCCCTGGAGGTAAGCACCAAATTAGGCAATGGCGGAACCGAGGGTTAGCTCTGCTTTGCAGGCATGGGTATGGGTGTGGGTGTGCCGGGTGCGAGGGTGCCCACAAAGGTGTGAAAGTGCCCCAGCTCCCCACACATGCGTGCGTGCAGGTGCGTGGCCACCATGCCCAGGATAAGCCCTGGCCCCAACCACCCGACGGCCAGGGCCACCCAGCGCTCACTTCTTGCCGACGAGGAACTTGTGCAGCGGCCCGCCACCAGCCATCTCCATGACCAGCATGAGGGCCTCGGCCTGGCAGACTCCGATGAGCCGCACGATGTAGGGGTTGTCCAGCTGGTGCATGATCTGCGCCTCCCGCATCATCTCCTCGGTGTCTGCCTTCTCCGTGCCCTGCTTCAGCACCTTGATGGCCACGTCGATCTGCTTCCTGCCCGACCCGGCCACGGGAGGCACGTGGGCGAGGGGCACCAGCCCGGCGTGACCCCACACCCGCACCCACCCATCGCTCTTCTCCCTTGAGTTGTGCGGTGGGCACTGGTTGCCACCCAGGTTGGGAGCAAGGCGCTCAGTGTCCCCGCAGCCAGGAGCGTCTGCTGAGGACACAGCCGAGTTGGTTACTGGGAACCGCCCATCGCCAAAAAGAACCCAAAGCGACACCCTCCCCAGGGGCAGCCTGTCAGGGACTAGTGGACTCAGGGATCGGGGACTGCACTGCAGCTCCCCTGGGATGGGTAACTGTAGCTCAGCCACCTCCCCCTGACCAGGCCCACATCCCACCCTCTCAGGTGTTCCCGGCTCTCTCAGGGAACCCTCCGGCATGCACTGTTCTGGCCCAGAGTCTGTTTCCCAGGCAAACTGCTGTGAGACAGACGTCCCAGCTCCCACCCCCACCCCACAGCCTGGTGAAGCCACACCCCTCCGCCCCCATGCGGCAGTGCCCCCACCACGGCAGGGCAGCCATACTTGCGCATGCGGTACACGCCCTGGCGCACTGAGCCAAAGTTGCCGCAACCAAGTTCAATGTCAGCTATGAGGAGGTTATCACGCTTCAGGAAGAGCTTCTTGTCCTTGAGCTCCTCTGGGTCGCTGTAGGGGCTCTCATACACACTCGTGTCCATGGGCATCGGCCGTGGTTTTTCTGGGGACGTTACGCGTGCTGGGCACACACAGCCATGCACTCCCAGGTCAGGGGCAGGGGAGTGGGGGACAGGGCAGCCTCAGCCCCCACAAGCACCTGCCCCAGACAAGGGTGCCCTCCTCGGAGCATGCCTAGGCAGGTGGGTGCGCATGTGTGTTCCTGCACAGTAACACTCACGCATGGGCATACGGTCCTGGGCACAGCTGTGGGTGCTCTGGGAAGCCACATGAGGGTGGACTCTAAGGGTGTGTGCATTGGTATCCACATGGTACCGTTATTGTGCCAGCTGGGGTGTGCATGTGTGCGCATTCATACATGTACGACTATGGCCAGACCTGTCCCTGTCTGTGTATGCAGCACACGTGGAGACTTCCAAAGGCGAGAATGTGGGTACCCATGTAACTGCGTGTCTTCTTCTCTGTGAACACACATGTCCAGGTCTGCACCCACCCATGAGACATAGGAGCACACACAGCAGAGCATTTTAGGGACGTGGGCTCCGGAGACCATCCTGGGTTCACATCCCGCCTCCAGCACTGTCTCATCTCCCCGCAGACAGAGCCCTCCCTCTCGCCTCTGTAAAGTGGGGTAATCACCACGGCCATTTCATAAGGCCTGTCAGGAGGGTTCGGTAGCTCATACACACAGTGACCTCAGAATGTGACTGACACACAGTAGGCACTCAACAAACGTGTGTCTGGGTAGCCCCAGGAGGGGCCAGGTGTGCTCCCTGCATGTCAGTACACACTGGAAGGCATGATAGGCATGGGCATGTGTGCACAGGGATAAACCAAGCCAACCACCGCAGCCAGGCCCATTCCGTGGCATCCCCTGTGAAACTCCACAGCCCCTGTGACAGGGGCCCTGCTCTTTGCTTGGCATGAGCCCCAACCCACGTCCCCAACTTCACCCGCTCACCTGGCTCAGGGGTGTATCCATCTGAGTTGAGGGTGTCCATCCGTCTCTGAGGCTAAAGGTCACAGGGTCAGCAAGGCCTGAGCTGGGATGCCCAGCCTCTCTCATGAGACCCATATCCACTGAGTATTCCCCAGAGACAGTGGAGAGAGAGCCTCTTCCACTCCACAGGCACCTCAGCCTTCCCCAGAGCCACCCCCAGCTCCATCCCCAAGGCCACACTCCAGGTGCCACCAACTCACATGAGTGAACGTAGATGGGTGTGCTGGGAGCGTGGGAGCAGCGGCCCCTGGGGAAGCAGAAGGGATAGTGAGGGCCAGGGGCCAGGTCTCCTCCTGCCCCTGCCCACTGCCCGCCCACCCGCTGCAGTCACCTGAGGCGTTGCTGGCGCTGCTGTTGGGGCAGGCCTCCTTCAGGCAGTAGATGAGCCCGTCCGCCTTCAGCTTCAGATACTCCACCAGCTGCAGGGAGCGGGCAGCTAACAGGGGCTCCTCTCCTCCCCAGAGCCCGGCACCCCATCCATGCACAGCATCTCCCAGAACAAGTTACACTGGTGGCCTACCTGCCAGAGCGTGTCAAACTTGGTGCCCTCGGGAATGCAGTACTTGCCCGCCTTGTCCTGGCTGATGAGGTAGTGGTACACTGTCTTCCCATAGATGAGGGACAGGGCATACGTGCCCTGCTCCTTCCGCGGCCTCAGCCTGGTGGGGAAAGGGAGGAGATGTCACCCCTAGAGCCACCCAGGGGCCTCCTACTGTGCCCAGGTTCCACACACATGCCCCATGGGCTCCACACCCAGGAGCCTTGCAGAGAAGCTGCAGGGACTAGGGAAGCCAGGCCAGGCTCCCTCACCTCCAGATCTGCTGATAACGGGCCAAGGGGCAGAGGGCAGTGGAGGGGCCATGGCTGTGTTCCCAGGAAAATGCATAGTCCTCCAAGAGCCAACAGACTGCCATTCATGGGGAATACCCAACCACACACAGTGAACACTCAGCTATGGGAGGAGGGGGACACCCATCCATTGAGGAACACCTGGTCCACCATGGCTGAATACTTGACTATCCGTGGCCAGACACTTGTCATCCATAGGGAGACAGTACAGTCACCCACAGGCACTCAGCCATTGGGGGTACACTCGGCCACACATCAGCCAACCATGGGAGGCATTTGGCCTTCTACAATAGACACAGAGCCTTCAACAGGTAGACCAGCACCATTCTTCCAGAGAGAGAAAGCCTTTTCCATGCAGACCCACACAGGTGGGCACAGCTCCATGACCAGCTGACAGGGCACCCCTATGCAAATCAGAACAAGTCACTTTCTCATCACAAGACTGACCAGCTCCATAATAGACAGACCTTTCCTAGAATAAGACCCTTGATTGCCTTCTGCTAGAATTTTGTCAAAATAAATATATAAATCTTCCATATCTATGATGGGAATGGAGCCCCTCAAAGATGGTGCATTTGTGGGGTGAGAAACTGTTCCCCCATCCCCTCTAGCCCTGAGTACACACACATACCCACACATATAGAGACCAACATAGTGTCAGACACCAGCACCCTTGCATGAAACCCCACAGTGACAGTCATCATCCCCCACAAAATAGTTTTGTTTGGGGTCATTGGCATAAGCCTCTATTGCAGGGTCAAGTGTAGCTTTCCAGTGAGGAGGGAGGGCAGCTGGCCCCATGGAAGCTGTGGAGGCTGGAGGCAGCCGACTTCTGAGCTCAGGGATTGCATTAAGCTACAGAAGAGCCCTTGCAGTGGCCTGCGAGCTACACCCTCCAAGGTGCAAATTCTCAGACCAGGCTTGGCCCTGCCTGTGGATGTTCAGTCACTGGACAAATCTTTACTGACTGTGGACCACAGGCCAGGCACTGTTCTGAGTGCAGGGATATGGCAGTGAGCAAGGCAGCTGTGGGCCCACCTTGCACTGAGGCCCTTCCTTAGGAAAAGTCCCCTGAGTGAGGGAGAGAGGTGCAGCTGTGACCATCCCATCCATTTCTGGATAGCACGTTCCCCAAAGAACAGTGCAATGAAGGATGGGGTAGTTCCCAGGCTAGCCCACAACAGTCTGGAGATAATATGGAGAGATAGAAAATTGGGGGGGAGCAATGAGGGCTCACCAAAGGGCAAGGAAGAGGACCCCCACACACACAAACTAGGAAACAAATGTCCCACAGAGACATTAGGCTGGGAGAGCAGATGCAATGCCATCACAGTGACTCCAGCCAACACCTCCCACAAAACATTTCTATTTTGAGTCACTGGCACAAGACCTTGTTAAATGCAGCTTTCCAGTGAGGAGGGAGGACTGCTGGCCCTGGGGGTCTCAGAGCTGTGAAAGTCAGAGGCAGCTTGTAGGCTGTCCTGGAGCAGATGGTCTCCAGAGACTGTGAGAAGTGAAACACCTCCTAAGGGTCACAACCTGAAGTTTTAAACTGACAACAGAGACTTGACGCCAAGTGGCTACTAACCAGCAAACAGCAAACCTTCCCCCCATCTCTATCTCTCCTCTTCTGTCTGTCTCTTTCTTTCTTTCTTTCTTTCTTTCTTCTGGAACTAATAATTTCCTCTGTGTTTGTTTATTTAAACTTCCATGTGGAATATTGGGGAAAAAACAACCACAATATTAGGGAGCTCTTCCCATTAATAGGTGGAGTCTCATCTATCTCCTGAATCAGGGCTTGACCATATGCCTTGCTATGGCTAACTGGACACTAGCAAACATGACACAGCTTGAAAAGTGGTTGAGAATTGAGGTCTGCCTGCCCCCTCTTGCTTTTCCTGGCAGTTCTGCAAACACCATGGGAATGAGTCCAAGCTAGCCTGCTAGAGAAGGCCCATGGAGAAGAACCAAGGTACCCCAGCCTGTCATAGCCACTCATGTGAGTGAGGCCATCCCAGAGATCATCCAGCTCCAGCCAACCTTCCAGCTGACTGTGGCCACATGAGTAAACTCAAAAATCCAGCAGAAGAGGCACCCAGCTGAACTCAGCCCGAATTGCCAAGCAAACCACTCAAACTGCCAAGCAAAACAAGAGTGAATAAATAACCCATTTAGTTGGCTTGTTTGTTTGTTTGGTTGGTTTTTTTCGTTTTGGTTTTGGTTTGGTTTGGGTTCGGGTTTTTTGTCTGTTGTTTGTTTTAAGACAGAGTTCTGCTCCTGTTGCCCAGGCTGGAGTGCAATGGTGTGATCAGCTCACTGCAGCCTCTGCTTCCTGGGTTCAAGTGATTCTCCTGCCTCAGCCTCCTGAGTAGCTGGGATTATATGCATGTGCCACTACACCTGGTTAATTTTTGTATTTGTAGTAGAGATGGGATTTCACCATATTGGGCAGGCTAGTCTCAAACTCCTCACCTTAGGTGATCCACCTGCCTTAGCTGCCCAAAGTGCTGAGATTACAGGTGTGAGCCACCTCACCTGGCTGTAAATGACCATTGCTTTAAGCCACTAAGCTTCAGGGTGTGAATATAGCAAGTTGTTACATGGCAAAGGCTAACCGATACACTCTTTTGAAAGAGCCATGTGAGTTCATAAAGACCAGCCACAAACTCCCAGATGATAACCCACAGCCTAAGACATTGGTGTTATCACCACATATATTTCAGTATCATCAGTTCTACTTTATTTACAAAAAAAAAAAAAAAAATACTAGGTGGTGGCATTTCTTTGTTCTTGCAGTTGAAACTTGCACTTAAGCCAGAAGAAGTACAGGCTACAAAATCAATTTGTACCTCCACTCTATGTGTATAAAATAATACATAGAACCTATAAGAGCTACATCTGTCTCTGGTTCAGTCCTGTTTAAAAAAAAAAAAAAAAAAAAAAAAAGCTGCTTAGCTGGGTGCAGTGGCTCAAGCCAATAATCTCAGCACTTTGGGAGACTGAGGAGGGTGGATCACCTGAGGTCAGGAGTTTGAGACCAGCCTGCCCAACATGGTGAAACCCCATCTCTACCACAAATGCAAAAATTAGCCTGGTGTAGTGCTGTGCACCTGTAATCCCAGCTACTCGGGAGGCTGAGGGAGGAGAATCATTTGAAACCAGGAGGCAGAGGCTGCAGTGAGCCAAGATTGCACCATTGCTCCCCAGCCTGGGCAACGAGAGTAAAAGTCCATCTCAAAAAAAAAAAAAAAAAGAGCTACCATTTATTATTAAGGTATTGGTTCTAAATTCTTCACATATTTGTTCTATAATCACAGCACTCCCCACAAAGTAGGTGCTATTGCTATCTCCATTTTGCCGGTGAGGAAAATGACACAAGCTTACGTATCTTGCTTGAATTGCAGAGTTGGTAAGAGGTGGGAGGTGGAGCCAGGCTGCAAATGCATTTCTGACTCTAGAGTTAATTGCTACCTAGGACTACACACCCAGCTCTGTCACAGATTATCTGTGGAACGCTGAATACACTGCTTATCCTTGCTGTGCCTCGGTTTCCTTACATATAAAATGAAATAACTGGTCTAAATCATAAGTTCTTGACCTGAAAAGTCTCCAAGAATGAGGTTCAGGATCAACCATGATCTCGTATAACTGTCTGCAAAGTCTTTTAGGTGAATATGTTGGGGGGGATTGTGAAAGGGGCAATCAGTAGGATTCCAAAGAGGTCTGCAGTCCAGGAGAGGTTAGAAACACTTAACAGTTTGGGCATGACGGCTCACGCCTGAAATCCCAGCACTTTGGGAGGGCGAGGCGGGCGGATCACCTGAGATCAGGAGTTTGAGACTAGCCTGACCAACATGGGAAAAACCCATCTCTACTAAAAATAGAAAAATTAGCCAGGCCTGGTGGCGCACACCTGTAGTCCCAGCTACTTGGAGAGGCTGAGGCAGGAGAATCACTTGAATCCAAGAGGCAGAGGTTATAGTAAGCCAAGATTGCACCACTGCACTCCAGCCTGGGCAACAGAGCGAGACTCCATCTCAAAAAAGAAACATTTGACAATGTACTCTCTTGAAGGCCCTTTCCAGGGCGACTTTCTTTTCAAGTCAAATCAGCCAGTTCTGTGAAATGCTGCCAATAACACAGAAACAAAGCCAGTGTTTGCAGCACACAGCCTTGGGTACAATTCCATCTGTTCTTCAGCAACTAGGAACTGTGGTCAACGGTAAGCATGGTCCTGGTCTTCACTGTAGGCCTGAGTGGCACATGTCTTTGTTTTGCAGCCCAATCCTTGAGAAAGCAGTTATCGACTACAGGAAACACAACAAGAAGCTCTCAGTTTCTGTCCAAAGCGTGCCTTGCCTAATTTGCCAGGAGCCTGGCTCCTTGTAGCTGCTTCTGGTCTCTTGACATTTACCCAGAATGCGTCACTGTCCCTCATACTCTGTGCCAGCTGTTTCTGGACCTCACTGCCAGCTGCAGGCTCTATGCTGTGTCCAGATGCTGGGCATCTCTCCTTCCTACCACATCTTCTCACCACCAACGCTGGTCCTCTTTGCCTGGGAGATTGCACGCCAGTTTGATATCCAATGCACAGATAGCTGGTTAAAGCTATTGGCCCCGACTCTCCTGAGACTCCTCTAATCTCAGTAGACTGGTTAACAATAAACCTGCCATGAGCTCTACTGTGTTACGCAAAAAGTGTTCGAACTTTTCCTTTGGACAGTGGAACTTTTGTCATACAACATTGTACACGGAAGCCTAAGATAGTAAACAAATCAGAGCTGAGCTGCTGCCATCAGTCAAGCTGGAATGGGGGCCCAACCCACCTGCTCAACCCTCCAGTCACCTTCCCACCCCCTAGAATCCTCCGCCACTCTCAGGAGGCTTTAATTGTTTAAGCTATTGGAGTGGCAGAATCATGACCTGTATGTGCGTGTGTGTGAGAGCAGGATGAGGAAGAGAGTTGGGGGCGGGGAGGGAAGGAGAGAAGAAGAAAGGAAAACTAAGAGAAGAGAGGCAGAGACTGTGCAGAGGGAAAGCTACACTGGGGATGTAGGGGGAAACCAGAGAAGAAACTCAGATTATAAAATCAAACACAGATGAATTTACCTTTTATGAGGGAGAAAAAAGAGACAGGAGGAAAGAATCAGCTACATCAGTAGGAAGGGCTTAGAGCCTGCTTCGTGTGTCCAGCCTGGGGAGAGCCCCAGGACTCTCAGGAACCTGGGGTAGCGTGCCACGGACGACGGAGACATGAACATGTGAGACGTGTGACCAAATGTTAGTAACATCATGGCAAGAGTCACACCTGGGGTGGGGAGATGCAACATCTGGAGGAAGGTGGGTAATACCTGGACCAGCCATCACCATGTACTGCAAGATGAGGCCCTCCAGATGCAGCAGGGCAGGCCCTGCCCTCAGACTGACAGTCCAAAAGGAAAGAAAGACAGCCCCCAACACCCATGTTCACAATCCCGATTCCTTCCTGACAACCCCCTTGGTCCAATCCTACGATCAATTGTTTGCAAAAATGGCTGCCTGCATTCCTCTCCCTTAGGGAGTCCCTTTCCCACTGTGACTTTTGTTTTGGTAATGTGACTTGCTTTGGCCAATAGGACATTAGTGGCATTACACAAACAAAGGTTTGAACTTGCCCTCTCCTCTCTGACTGTTCTTGGGAACCATACGCCACCACTACATGAACAAGCCCCAGCCAGCTTGCTAGATGATGACGGCACAGAGCCTGCTCATCCCCTTCACCCAGGTGACACTGAGTCAGTGGCCAGTCACATGAGCGTGTCCATCCCAACCTATTCAGGCCCAGCTCAGCTGACCCAAACCAGAACTGCTTAGTTAGCTCACACAATCAGAAAAGTAATAAACTGATATTTTGAGCCAATAAGTCTTAGGGCTGTTTGCTATGTATCAAAAGCCAACTGATACAAATGCAAAGGTTTCCTCTTTGAGAAAACAACCCTGACCCAAGCTGTTCAGAAGCTGTCCTGGCAGCTGAGTACTATCTGCAACACATCTAAGAGCTCCCTCAGAAGCTTTGGAGACTCCAATCAATAGTGCAACCAAATTTGAATCTGTATGGTAGGGTGAAAAGAGTTATTTTATCAGCCCACAACAGAATCTTGGGGAGGGAGCTGCGTCTTGCAGGCAATCTATAGAAACTTCACGTGGGTGAGGAAAATCAAGGGAAGTGGTCGTTTCCTCCAAGTGGGTTGACCACAGGAGAGGTAACAGCCCTGAGGAAGGCAGGTGACTCAAGGGATTTGGCGGGGCAGGGGCTCAGGCCAGGAATTGTCCCCACAGATTTCTTGGGGAAAAACACTAGGCTTCCTGAGGTCATGGGAGAAAAGCAGGCACCAATTTCTCTGTATCTTGAGGCCCAAGTGACCTCAGCTGCATCTGGATCCCATTGGTTATAGAAAAGATCCCGTGTCCAAACCAGAAAGCAACAGCCCCAGCAGGGCTGTCAAACACTTGCCAGAGTTTTAAAAAGAGCTTTTGAGAGATTTTTTCACATTAACAAACTCACAAACAGCCACATGGCCTCAGCTGTGGCTCAGACATGCACGTTCACCCACATATGAAAGCTAGTATTTACCACATTTTTCCTATGTCAGTTACCGTACTCTTGCTTCACACGTATTAATCATGTACTCCTCATAGAGGACCCTGGGGGGAGGTACTGCTGTCAACCACAGGACAGTTAGGGGGGCTGCCTCAACACTCTCCCAGGGATCCCACCTCACTTGGGGGAAAAGCTAAAGTCCCTGCCCTGCCCTCACCTCCTCCCATTCTCTCCCTCACTTACTCAGCTCCAGGCACATGGCCTCCACAATGTTTCTAGAACACGCCAAATAGACTCCTGCCTCCTCATCTTCGCACTTGCCATGACATTTTCCAGGAACACCCTTCCCCCTGAAAGTTGCATAGCTCACGCCTCAGCTTCTTTCCTTTACTCAAAAGTCACCTTCTCAGAAAGGCCTCTTCTGACCACCTAATCTAAAATTGCAACCCTTCCCCATCTGCACACACAGCACTTACCACCATCTGACAGGGTCTCTATTTTATTGATTCTTTTTCTTGTCTACCTGTCCCATGAGGACAGGCACTGTGTCTGGCTCACTGCGATGTCCTCAGTGCCTGGTACACAGTAGGTATTCAGTAAATATTTGTTGATTGAAGGAGAGGAAACTGAGGCAGGCTAACAAGGTCCGATACTTGTGGCAGAAGGGCGGGGTCGGATTCCAAGCCAGGCCAAGGGACCGACTCTGGAGGCTTTTGTAATCACTGCCACTACTTCCCCATGTCCAAGTCCCTTTGCACATCAGAAACGCACAACCCACTTGCATATATGAGCGCAGGCACATCCTCACAGCCCACCTGCACACTCACGTCTGCCCCAGTCCCCAGGATCCCGGCCAACAAGCCACAGTCCTCACCGCACCCAAATCCCGGGCCCCACATACAGGAACTTGCCGTCGGTCTGCGTCCCAGAGTACAGTTTGCGCTCGGCCTCCTCCCGTGTCAGGTTGTTGTGGTACCAGGGCATCCGCTCATGGGCCGTGGTAGCAATGAGCTTCTCCACCTGCGGGGCCTGGCTGATGATGGCCTGCTCCAGGGCCTCGCCCTAGGAAAGAAGCGGGGAGGAGGCTGTAGGTGTGGACGAGTGCTCGCCACCGGAACCCCCTTCCGGGAGCCCTGTCCCAGAGGACTCCCCACCCCACCCAGGCGTCCCTAGCGCGTTATGAAGGTTGTCGAGGGCCGCCTCCGCGCCATCTCCATAGTACCCTCCCCAGTCCAGCTAGGGAGGAACCACCCCCACCTTCCAGCCCTGCCCCAAGCACAACTCCAGCTTGAAGACCTAATGCAGGTAGGTGCGCACAGTGGTGTCCCGCAGGCTGTGAAAGGCTACAACCCATCTTCTCCGACAGCCGACAGCCGCCCTACCCTAAGGGCTCACCCTGGCCCCGCGCACCCTCCTCTCCGCCCCGTCCGCAGCCCAAGCCTTGCTTTCTCCCGGTCAGGGGCGCCCCTCCACCTTCCGATCTGGCATTGGCACGCACCGCAGCATCGCTCAGGCTGCGGAAGGCGACTGCCACCACGGAGCCCCCCGCCTCCAAGGCCTCCTGCCAGGTACTCCCCCAACCAGGGCCCCACGTCTCCAGCTTCCCAAGGGGAATGAATGGGGAAGAGGACTTTTTCCGCCCTCCTGTCCCCCAAAGCCCTCCCCTGCCCGTCCTCGGCGGCGGGGCCCAGGCCGCGCTCTCACCTCCAGCTTCCAAGTCTGGCGCACGTAGTCGCGCACCATGGCGTCGCGCAGGCAGTCGAAGACCCCCGGCTGCGGCTCGAGGCCCGACGGCCGGTTGCACGGCTTGCGCAGGTTGCAGGGCAGCCCGTCCGGGTCGCGCGAGTAGAACTCGCAGAGCTCAGCCGGGCCGCAGTGCGCCTTGCCGCCGGCGATGGCGTAGGTGCCGTTCAGCTGGCGCTCGATGGGGAAGTGGTGGAAGCGCACGTCGTGCACCAGCGACAGCACGTAGCCGCCCAGCGAGCGCAGGCACTGGCGCAGCAGGAACAGCCCGTCGGCCATGCCCGCCAGCTTCAGGTGCTCCTCGGCCTCGGCGCGCGAGATGCTGCCGTAGAAGAAGGGCAGGTGCGCCGCGGGGTCTGGCATCGCCCCCGCGCCTCCCCAAACCTGCGGGTTCACAGGGGGTCGGAGACACGTCAGGGCTTTGGCTGCCTTTCCCGAACCAGGTGCGTTGGGTCCAGAGACGCCGCATGGAGGGCATCAGCGCCGCAGGCTGAGCGCGCCAAGGGGACAGAGCCTGCGGTGTGCCAGAGTCAATCTGGAGAGGAGCCGCAGCCAGCTGAGCACAGACCGAGGAGTCCCAAGTCCCCATTTGACTTTCCAGAGACCTTATGTAGACGCCCAGGCACACCAACTGGTCCCCACGCACCAACACCTGGACTCATACTTTCACGTCCAGACCACGTGCTGAATTCTTGTGTTTCAGGCCCGGTGCTGGGGATACCGAGGCATGAGGCTGACGCAGTCCCAGCCCACCCTCCGGAAGACAACACTAAAGAGGGAGAGCCCTAAGATAAACTAAGAAAGAAACAAAAACAATAATTACAGACTGAGGTCAGGACTATAAAGGAAATCAGTGGAGTGACATTAAGAGACAGAAGAGATGGCTGTGGTCACCTTCTCCAAGGAGCTAGCGTTTGAGTGGAGACCTGAAGGAGCAGGAGCTAACTTTTCAAAAAACAAAAGGCACTCAGGACAGCACCTCAGGCAGACGGGACGGCAGGCACAGAGGCCCTGAGGCAGGTCGCAGAGCAGGCACAGAGGCCCTGAGGCCACATCCAGCTTTGCTCACCCAAGGACCCTACCTCTCAGCCTCACCTGTCCGTTCTGCTGACACTTTACTCTCTGCCTCAGCCTCCCTCGCCCTGCCCTCAGCCTTCCTTGGCAAGTTTCTACAAAGCACACTAATTTGAATATCCATCCCTAGGGGATTAAATACATTAGGGTTTAATCTCAAAGGGAATTTTGATACAGCTATTAAACAAAACATGTGATGGGGGAAGGAGGAATTAAGGCTATTTAGACAGATGGATTCTGGTAAGGCCAATAACCTAAAATTATCTGCCCTCAACTTTCTGGAGGGATGGTGACATTCTATATATTGGCAGGGCTTGCGTTACACAGGTGTCTGATTTCCCCAAAACTAAGAGAATGTACACCTAAGATGTGTTCATTTCATTGCATTTTCCCTCCCTCAATAAAAAGGAATCATAAGGGGCTGGGCGAGGTAGCTCACCTTGTAATCCCAGCACTTCGGGAGGCCGAGGCGGATGGATCACGAGGTTGGGGGCCATATTAACCAGTGAAATCACCAAGAAAAAGCACAAACATACAAAAGATGTGAGGCTGGATGCAGCAACTCGCACCTCTAATCCAGCACTTTGGGAGGCCGAGGCGAGTGGATCACTTGTGGTCAGGAGTTTGAGACCAGCCTGGCCAACATGATGAAACCCCGTCTCCACCAAAAATACAAAAAATTAGCTGGAGGTGGTGGAGGGCCCCTGTAGTCCCAGCTACTTGGGAGGCTGAGGCAGGAGAAAAGCTTGAACCCAAGAGGCGGAGATTGCAATGAGCTGAGATCACACCACTGGACTCCAGCCTGGGCAACAAGCACAAAACTCCAAAATAAAAAAAATAAAATATGTGGCACCAAATAGAACATGAAAAAGACACTTATCTGCAGCATGAGAGGTGAAAAAAGAGGGCAGAGAATTTGCCTCGTGCAGCCTGAGAGGGAACATGTGTATCGAGTGACTCCCATTTTTGCTACTCTGTGTCTGAGAATGATCACAAAAGTGCCATGTTCGTTTTAGGGTTTCAAATATTTGTTAACAAGGAGGTGAATTCGCAAATAAGAAATCCACAAACAGTGATGATTAACTGTACATGATAAAGCAAACATAGCAAACCTTTAACTGGAGAACCTAGCAGGTGAGCGATTGGCGTACCCTTGATTCTATTTTCTGTATATTTGCAACTTTTCACAGACTGTTGGGGAAAAAAATACCTCTCCATAGCAGTTACAAGGTGTTTCTCTACTAAGACCAGCCCAGCAAAGCTGCCCAGGCATAAGTTTGCATTGTGGGTGCCCTTCTTAGCTATGCAAATGAAACCACTGGGTAAAATGAATGCTTTTGTGAATCGAGAGAAGCTCCCTCTGCCCTGGGTGTCCAGGGATGGGCACCTGAGCTGAGAGGAAGGTACTGGAATGGGAATCAGGTGAGGTCTGGGTCAGGGCGCTGGAGGAGGGGCCAGGATCTGCATTCTAACCCGATTAATTGTGACAGTCAGGTTGGGAGGTCCAAGCTTGAGGGAGTTCCTAGATATCCCAACAGTTACAGGCAGGTGGGCGTTCCAGAGATTCATAAGGGACTACCTTTGTGGCTCCACCTGGAGAAACAAGTCACCATTCCACAAGAGTGCTAGTAAAAAGTCATGAAGTGGCCGGGAGAGGTGGCTCACACTTATAATCCCACAACTTTGGGAGGCCAAGGCGGGTGGATCACTTGAGGCCAAGGGTTTGAGGCCTGGCCAACATGGTGAAATCCATCTCTACTAAAAACACAAAAATTAGCCAGCATGGTGGCAGGTGCCTGTAGTGCCGGCTACCCAGAAGACTGAGGCAGGAGAATTGCTTGAACCTGGGAGGCAGAGGTTGCAGTGAGCGGAGATCATGCCACTTCACTCCAGCCTGGGTGACAAGAGCAAAACTCCATCTCAAAAACAAAATAAAATAAAAGTCATGAAGGAGCCTAGGTATTCACTCTAAAGAAATGGAAATTTACATTCTCACAAAAACCTACACAGGAACTTTTACAGCAGTTTTGGCCACAATTGTAAAAAATTAGGAATAACTTAAATGTTTCCCAACAGATGAGTAAGATACACTGTGGGACATGCCTGCAGCAGAATTCTACTTGGCAATAAGTGGAACCGAACACGGAGGCGTGCAGTTCCACCGATATACACTGCGAAGGCCTCAGGCTGGGTGAAAGAAGCCAGGCCCGAAGGTCCTGCATGAAACTATATGATTCCACGCACGACTGTTGGGATGGAAAATGCACCGGGGTGCTGGGTGCCGGGGTTCAGGGATGGACCAACGACAGACGGGCAAGAGGGAATTTGGGGGAATAGTCTCTGTCTTGATTGATGTGGCAGTTTCTGGAATGTATGCATTTGTCAGATCTCAGAATTTTTCACTAAAGTTTACTATATGTAAATTTTACTCCAAATTTTTACTTAAGGGGGAAAGGAATTGGAAGATACAAATGCAATGGGCACTGAAAGTGCTAACGAAAATAAGAAAAGTGATTAAGCGCTGTCTACACTCCTGCCCCATGTCCCTGACTCCCAGCCTCTCATCCAGGGTGGTCTGAGCCCACCCTCTAGGCTGTTCTCCAGCACTGATAGCACCCCTGGCAGTGTGTGGGCACCAGACAAGCTCTCTGCGACCTCCTCGATGCTGGGTCCCCTGAATGGCTGACACTGATGACCCTTTCTCCTGCTTGAGCCTCACAGATCTCTCTGGTCCTTCACAAACTCCCTGGCTTGCCTCCACCCTCTGACCATCCTGCTTGTTCTCCTTCCCCCACCCCGGTCCCCTCACGTGGGTCATCCTGTCTGTAGCTGCACATGCTGCCGTACCCGCCTTTCCGCACGCCCAGAGCGCTCCTGCCTGAGCTCAGCTGCTGCTGCCATCACCTCCTTTGATCTCCACCAACTGTTTCCATTAATACAACCAACCTAAGGTCCGGGTGTCACTCCCATGCTGCCTGTGGCTGGCTGAACCCCACAGTCTATTTCCGCGGAGCTGAGCTCCAGAGTCTGCAAGTGGCTCCTCGGCAATTCCTCCCCAAGGCCTTCCTTGCTCAAGACCCTACTGTCTACTGCACTGGAGCTAAACTCCCAGCCCTCTGCCCCAGCTGAGCTGTGCTACTTGCCTTCCTTCAAATGGACTTTCATACTTTTATCCACACAGCACCCTGCACCTAGTGCACCCTCCCTTCTCCCCTCCGTCTTCCCCAGTCCAGCCAGCCCTTCCCTGAAGACTCATGGAGCCACTCCCACAGAGCATGAGGATGTGGGATGAGGCAGCAAACCAGGGGCTTGTCCAGGGACTGTGGGTGCAGGGTAGCAAAGCTGGTCTCTGGGGCAGGAAGCTGTGGCAGGAAACTGTCGGCAACACAGTTTGAGAAGCTCCTCCCCACATGGCCACAGGTGCAGCCTGGTTGCTGGAAGCGGGTTAGGGCAGAAGAGGAGATGGGGGAGGCTGGCCTTCAGGGCCCAGCGAAGGGCTGACAGCCATGTCCCGAGGCCAAGGGGTCCCAGAGGCAGGCTCTCTCCCTGTGCGTCTCAGCTGTGTCCCACCTTCCCTGTCCCACTGCCCACGAGGACACCTGTAATCACAAGCACGCCCCACAGCAGGCAGGCTGGGTGGCAGGCGGCTCCTCTTCTATCCCCAGGAACTTTCTGGACTGTCCTCACTAGCGAAACATAGGGCCCAAGTTCCCAGGGACCCTATGGCCAGAGATGCTGGGGAAGCCAGAGAAGGTGGGCAGAGGTGGCAGAGAGGAAAATCCCGGGGGCACGAAGCAGGAGCATTTGCCACACAGCAGCCAGCTGGAATGTCTGCTTTCAGTGAGCTGCACCGACCTGCAGCTGCCCAGGTGACCCCAGACCCCAGGCGGGGGATCAGATGTTTCTGTTCTCAGTTGTATCCCTGTAGACTCGTGGCCCTCCCAGGAGACACACCCACCATGATACCCACCCTGGCCCTCGTCTTGCCTGGGCCACCCCAATGGGCAGGACCCGGGTTAGGAGCCCCGTCCCTCACTCCCCATTTCGCCTGTTCATTCCCCAAGCCTGGCCTCCGGTCTCCCTGCGCTGACCCCAGCCAGTTTCTCTTGAGCTCACAGTTCAGAGATCATAGTTTAGCCTTCCCAGAGCTTACAGCCCTGGGATCATAGCAGCATGATCACACCAGAGCAGCCATGGGCACCTGCCCCACCCTCACAGCCCCGGCCCTGGGAGGACGATGGGAGGAAGCCCTGGAGCCTGGTCAGAGGGACCTGCCTGAAATCCCACCATTCACGTGACCTCTTTGGGGAAAGCCAGGGCTAGACTACAGCTGTTGCAGAGAGATCAGATTCCCCAAACATGCTTTAAAGAAAGAGACAACGGGTCAAATACAGTCTCAAATGCTGTGAAAAGCACATTAAAGGCTGTGAGAAGACCACATGGAGAGACCCCTTTCAGCATCACTTAATTCCCACACCTATTCAGCAAGGCCTTGAAGGTCTACCGTTTCACAGAACAGGCTCTGGCTATCAAAAGCCCCCATTACATGCCCATCGCCAGAGCAGAGGGACCTGGTGGGAGTGGACAGGAGCGGCACAAGCGCCACATGTCCCCCCAGACAGAGACTCAACACGTCCCCACCCAAGGCACTGATGGAATGGGCCCTGGCCCCTCACTGTCCCCACCTCCTCCTGCTGCCACTCCTCTACGCTGTTCCCACTCCGGCTTCTGGCTCTCTCTCTAAACCCCCAGTTCTTGCCCAAGACCCTAAGTGCCCCTGAAGCCGTGTTTCCTGCTCCTTAATCCCCAAGCTGCGCCTGGGCTGTCCGTGCCCACCGACAGAGGCAGCGTAGGCACGGGTTGTCAGCAGATGCCAGCTTGGTGGTGCCACGAGCCACACAGCGGCAGTCAGCCATGGTGACAGGCTCCTCCTCCATATGTCTCCTGATTGCAGGGATTGGATTCAAACTGTGGAATCGTGGACCCAGCACATGGTCATGGTTTGGCTGAGCAGCGAGTGAAGCCCGCCAGACCTCCTCTAGGAGGCAGGGCCAGAGAAGGTGCCCAGCACTGGGGCTGTAAGGACTCCCTGGGGTGAGACTTGCTGGACCCCCATCACGCCATCGCATCCTCCTCTTCTGTGCTTGAAGCCCTCTAGGCTCCCACCTCACTTTAGATAAAAGTGCAAGTCCTCAGGGCAGCCCCCAAGGCCCTTCATGATGCCTGTCCCCCCACCCTCCCACCACACTGGCTCTCCCCCAGCCACAGGGGGCTCCTCATGTTACTGGTTCAGGTCCCTTGGACAAATCAGACATGGTGCAACCTCAGGACCTTTGTACTCTGTTCCCTCTGCCTGGACACTCTTCCCCCAACACCTTTCACTTCATTCAGGTCCCTGCCTAAGTCACCTCCTCCAGGAGGCCTTCCCTCGCCTCCCTCTCTAAAGTAGCCTCTCCTTCTCTCTCTAGCCCTGACACAGCTTTACTGTTCTCTGCCACCTAAAAGATGATATTGTATCAACTTGGTGACATAGTACCTCTGTGTCTGCCAGAATGTAAGCACTATGGGAGTAGAGACTTTGTCTTGTTCCCCATACCAGCAAGGCACAGAGCAGGCGCCCAATACACCCGGTACCTACAAAGGTCTGCAGTCTGCTGGGATGGGTGGGGATGCCTCTGAGCACTCATGAACCTGACACCTGGGGAGGGAGGAGGGGCCACAGGGGCTTCCTTAGGAGAGGGGGAGGGAATGGCAGACCTAGGAGCTTCCTCCACTGACCTATGGCGGGAGAGGAGGGGCCAGTCCTGAGAAGCCTGGACACAGGCTGTTCCCTCTGCCCAGAGAAGCGCTGCACCCTTCTCTTGGGCCTCATGCTTCAGGCTTCTTCCTTTGTCCCATCCTCCCAGAAGCATCCCATGAGCTCCGCCCCCTCCCCAGCCTGGATCAGTCACCTCCCCTCGGCTCCCAGGGTACCCGTCCTCCCACATCACAGCCCTCATGACCTCTGTCTCTGCTCCTCATCCTTGACCAGGCTGAGCCCCCGAGGCAGGGCCCACGGCTCTGTCTTGTTTTCTGTGGAAGCTCCTGCTTCCTCCCAACAAATATTTGTCGAGTACATAAGGACACCCACAGCAGCCTCTGTGCTGGGGACTGCACTGGCCCTTCACTAACATGAGCCATTTATTCTACACACACACCACAACTCCATGTGTTATCCCATTCCTCAGTTAAAGAAACCGAGACTTGGAGAGGTCAATGTCATGCTCAGAACGTGCAGCCTGCAAGCGGCTGCCAGGATTACCTAGACCTGCCCAACACAGCAGCCAGCACCAACCACCCCGGCAAATGTCTATCAGACCCTGGAGAGCCAGGCCGGTGCAGAGGCAGGGTCAGATTCCCAAACCCAGCAGACTCTCTCAGTGTCTGTGGATTGAACAATGCCCCTCCACCGCCCCTCCACTGCCTGTGTGACCTCAGCAAGGAGTGGTCCCACTCTGGGCCTCAGGCTCTGATTGTCAAAGAGAGATGGGAAAAGGCGGCATGAGTCAGGAGGACAGAGGCTGCTAGAGACGAGGGGACAGCATGGGACCGTCCTGGGCCTTGTAGGCTGTTCACAGGATTCCTGTCCTGGACCTGCTAGATGCCGGTCACAACCAAAACTGTCTACAGGCACTATCAACTGTCCCAAGGGGACGTCGGGAGGCAAAATTGGCTCTGATGAGAACCGCTGCCCTTAACCCTGTTCTTTGGGGTAGGGCGGGGAGTGGTCAGCATGGGGCGGTCTGGGTGCTGCAGCCCCAGAGAGTATCCAGGAACTGTACAGCTCAGATCCTGAGGCCACCCAGAACTAGTGAGGATAATGAGGGTTTTAGCAAGACGTTGCTTGTCTGTTTGTTTTTTGAGACAGTCTCACTCCATGGCCCAGGCTGGAGCGCAGTGGCAGGATCTCAGCTCACTGCAACCTCTGCCTTCTGGGTTCAAGTAATTCTCCTGCCTCAGCTTCCTGAGTAGTTGGGATTAGAGGCACACGCTACCATGCCTGGCTAATTTTTGTGTTCTTAGTAGAGACAGGGTTTCACCATGTTGGTCAGACTGGTCTCAAAACTCCTCACCTCATGATCCACCTGCCTCAGCCTCCCAAAGTGCTGTGATTACAGGCGTGAGCTGCCGCTCCCAGCCTAGTGAGAGGTTACCTGTATGTGCCAGGCACTGTGGATACAGTCACTCCCTTTATCCTCCCGAGAGCCCTGTGAGGGGAGCACAGAGAGACGCAGTGACACAGCTGTGAGTGGCAGAGCCGGAACGTGAAGCCAGGCCCCCAGGCTCCAGAGTGCACACATCGACACCCCCAACACTGCCAGGAGCTCCTGCCAGGGCGGCAAGGCTGAGGCTGGAGGGCCGGTGAGAGGAGAAAAAGGAAGCTCTGGATTCAGCAGGAGGCACCTTCCCCGTGGCACCTTAGGAGTCCCTGACCCTGATCTCTCAGCAAGGCATTATTAAGCACCTCCTGTGTGCCTGCTGTGCTAGCCAGAACGAGAGAAAGGAATCATCTCGAGCTGCTTTCACCCCTGTTCCTTCCTGCCAGGGATCCTTCCTACCTGGGACACATTTCCCAGTCTCTTGCCAACAGTCAGGAACCAGGCACCTGCCAGGTGCCATACCTGCATGTGCATTTAACAGATGCAGAAACTGAGATCAGAGAGGCCAAGCCACTTGCCAAGAACACACAGCAGTTGAGCAGAACTCAGTGTTTTGCTCCTTCCCTCTCCAGGTCTCCCTCTAACCTGAGCTTCCTACAAGTGGCCCGAGCCTGCCTGGACTCCTCACGGGGACCACAGCATTCTGCTGATGGAGCTCACAGCCCTGCTGAGCGGCCCCTCATCTACAGGGCCTGGGGACCAGAGGGCACATGCGCCTTCTCTGAAGGTTTCTCTGCTTCCCAGAGTGAAGGATGCAGCATGACGGGACCCAGCAGGAGCCCGGGGACCCAGCAGGCCTCACCACGTCCCCTGAACAGCCTGCTTCAACCCAGCCTCTGGAGGGGGAGCTGCTTCCCTCAGCATGGCCACAAGCCCTCTCTGCCTCCGTCTCCAGCCGGTCACCACCCAGCTCAGTCCTGCAGCCCTCCTGGTCCTCCCCACGGCCGCCTCTCCCTCCTCCAGACACAGGTTACCTCGGAGACAGCGGCCAGGCAGCGCTCCACCCAGGCACCACTTACCTGGGGACGTACAGGTGGGTGTCCAGGCAAACAGGCCACCTGTGGGGTCTCTGGGCCCGGCGCAGTCTGGATGCGGTTCTGGGTGAAGAATCGGGGCTTACAAAGCCAGTCTGGATTTCCCTGCCTCCCAAGCCCCCAGCCCGAGAGGGTGCCCCTGCCGCTCACACTCTCCACACACCCTTGCAGGTAGGACGTCACACCCCGCCAGGGTTTCCCACTCACGGATGGAAGATTCACCCTCTGCCAGGTCTCCCAGACCCCTCTGGGGTGGCCCTGGTGGCAGGACACCGGCAGAAGGCCCAAGGACAGCCATTTACCTGGACACCCCAGCGTCAGCTCCGAGGCCACAGTGGGCCAGGCCTGGCCGGAAGGCCTGGTGTCTGCTGAGCTCCAGCAAGCAGGCTTGTCTGAAACTAACCTATTTCCTGGATGTGAACACAGGAAAGGGGGCCGTGTTTGATGTTTACATCAAAGTCACAAAGTGCTGTGCTCAAGGAAAATTGCGGGCCACGTGCTCCAGGGAGGCAGAGGGCATTTCCGGGACCCAGCACTCCCTGCCCAGCTGCAGGATGGGACCGAGAGAGGAGATGAGGCTAGACGAAGGCAGGGCTTTAGGAAGGATGATTCCAGCAGCCAGAATCACCAGGGAGGCAGAAGCCTGCATGCCTAGAACGGGAGGGTGGGCAGCAAGTGGTGGGAGGGAAAGAGTCTCAGGGCTCACGGAAACGAGAATGCCTCTATTTTCCCCTCAAAGGGGCATCGCCATGGGCCTCCCCGGCTGGATCACCCAAAGGAGTGATTTTGTTATTCCACGGGCAGGCCAGAGCTGGAGGGAGGAGAAACCCACTAAGTCAGCCCATACCCCGAAAACTGAGAGCCCCTCCTGTGCCGGGCAGCAGGATGGCAATGACAGCCTGCCTCTGCTCTCCTGTGGACTCGTCGGGGGCAGCTGAGTCCACAGGGAGGCCAGGGTTGGGAGGCTGAAAGCCTGGGCACTGTGGGTCCCCAGAGGAGCCTCAACCCAGCCTGGGGGATGTCGGGGACGTGCTCCAGGAGGAGTGAGCCGTCCAGCTGAGACAGAGCCAGCACATCCCCAGTGCCAGCCCGGCCCACCCGGGACCTTTCCCACGAAGCTGCACCTGGCTGAATACCGCCCTGCGGTGGCTGCCACCTCCTCCTCCTTTTCCTCTCTTCCCTTCCCTCACCCCATGCACCCCCCATGACGGTACCCATCTAGCCTTGTGCCTGGGGCCACGCCTCATGCCCTCTCTCAGAGGGGGACCTGCAGAGTCGCTGTCCCTTGGCTCTGTCTCCCTCTGGCTCCCCAAGGCCTCTGGGAGCCTCTCGCCCACCACCTCCTTGCTTTCTTGGGCAATAGGGGAGTCGTCACAGCCCTCCTGTCTGTGGGGCCTCAGGGGCCCATGTGGAACTGCCCTGAGCCCACTGTGGAAACCCCAAGCTTTTCTTCTTGGGGTTTTGCTGCCCTTGGGAAAAGGGCTCAGCTCCCCAGTCTGCCTGAGGACCCCCTCATGCCTCACCCCGAAGCCTCCTTCTTGGGGACTTCCTTTCTGGGCCTCTACTATCCTCCGGCTGCCTGAATCCCCTTCAGAAAATCTGTGTTCTAACCTCTAGGCTAGGATACTTTTCTCCTACATAGAGCCCCCACCAAAATGGCGTTTGCTGGCAGCCTCCCCTTTCCCCAGCAGCGTCTTGAAACTCCAGGTTCAGAAAACGTCTCTTGGCATCCATGCTGAACACTCACTTCTTAGAATATTGAGAGAAGACCCCCCCCCACATTGAAGAGAGGAGAAATTACAGCATCAAATCACATTCATACAACAATAATGAGAGTCACACTATGAAACGTGTTCTGTTTTTTCGAAAAAGAAAGAGTCACACTGATTATGTGCCAGACGTTGCTGTATGCACAATTAATAAGCCATTCAACCCATTTTCCAGATAAGGTAAGTAAAGCGACGAGAGGTTAACTAAGAGATGCTAGCGGCCCAAGGCAGCCTCACCCACCCAGTTGCTGGGAAGAAAACTTTGGTTGTAAAATATCTCCCCGAAGGAGGCCAGAACCCCAGGGGCTGGAAGCTGAGTCAGCCACATGGCAGGGTGCTGTAGGGGGGGACTTCCAGTTTCTAGGGTCTTCAAGTCCTGGGAAGGGGATTACCAGCCTGTACAAGGCACTGGCCCTATAGCCCTTGACCGCCGCCCCCCCGGCCCCGGCCCCGGCTTCCTGTCCCAGAGGCTGGTCTGGAAACCCTAAAACCCAGTGCTGAGACAGTTCTGAGATTGGGCTGCAGATAAGGTCCTCTGTTCTGCCAGGGTGGAAGGAGGGGGATGCGTCTTCTGAATGTTTACAGTAAAGGCAAATGGACGGACCTGTGGGCTAGGAAAGTCGTGGTGCATTTGCTCATTGGGTTTGGGTAAACCTTCCCTGAGAGCTTGTGAAGAAATTCATCACTCACCCTCATACCCTCAGGTCTCTGCCCACGGTTCTTCACCCGCCTGCCTCCTAGTCCTCTTTCAGGTCTCCAGTTAAGCGTGTTTTCCTCCAGGAAGCCTTCCCAATCCTTAAAATGGGCAGGGATGGGGCTTTCACCTGCGGCTGAGCAGGCTGGTCTGGCTGCGCAGTTACGAGGACACAGGCCACTGCTGGGAGACGTGCAGCAGGGAGCCGGGGTGGAGCCTCCAGCAGCCCTGAGAGGGTCACACCCCAGCACGATGAGCCCTGAAGGATGGCAGCCTCTTCATCCAGGGTCCCTCCCGGATTCCCTCTGGGTGTACAGAAAAATGGTGACTTTTAACTCCTTTCTGGTTCTTTTCTGGTTCTGCCGCTTAACTCGGAGGGACCGTGAGCGCGTTACTGAACCTCTCTGCACCTTCGTTTTCTCCCCCCATCTGTTATGCGTGCTGTGCCTGTCTCGTAGGGCTGTTGTGAAAGTCAAAACAGACCTAAAAGCAAATGCTCCGTTACTGCCACTACCACCGTCACCTCCACTGGCTGCCGTCCGAGCGCAGCAAGGAGAGTCCCTGGCGCCCTCCAGGGGCAGCTCTCCAGTATCGCAGGCTACCAAGCACAAGCCAGGCGTCCCTGAAGGCAGAAGGTGACCACCGCCCTGCCCTGACATAAAAAAAATTAATTCAGCCGGTTTAAGTCAGAAGAGAATTGCTTGGCCACAGCAACCATATGCTGTGCTCTCCCCTGGGGGCTTCTCAAATGGATGGCTCCTTTGGAAACCTTAAAACTGCCAGGGTACTGCCACCTCCCGACAGCCCTGGCTACTGATTTATTCAATACAGAGCACTCGTTCTGTGCCAGACTCTGCTCCAGGTACTCTGTTCTATGGATCCACTGTGAACAACGCATGAAAATTCCTTGCCTCATGGAGCTGACATTCTAGTGGGAGACACAGAAAATGAACAAACTAGGTAAGTATTTCATAGGGTATGCCACATGGTTACAGGTGCTAAGGAGTAAGATAAATCAGAAAAGGCAGGCGAGGCCTGTGGGCATGCAGTTTTGAACCAGTCAGGGCATCCCCCGGAAGGGATAAGCTGTGAGTCAAGACTTGAAGGAGATGCAGGAGACAGCCACAGAGATGTTGGGGAAAGAGTGTTCCCAACAAAGGTCTTAAGCAAGACTGTGACATCTGGAGGTGGGAACTATTTCCCAGTGGTGGCCCCAGCAACTGGAGTGGTACCTAGCACATAATAGTACTCAATAAATATTGCATGGATGGGTGAAAATCCCACATATGGGCTTCAGGAACAGCTTGCTCTGGGCTCAACTGATGGCCCCAAGGTTGTTGGCTTCATTCTCAGACAAGTTATCTCCCTATAGTCCAAGAAAGTGACTCAGCTTCAAATCCAATTCAAGGAGCAAGAATCTCTCTCTCAGTCTTCCCAGAAAAAGTCCCAACACAGCTCGTTGGCTGAGTAGATCACATGTCCATCCCCCAGCCAATCCCTGAAGCCAGCGAATGGCATGGGGAAGTGGCTTCGGACCAGGTCACATGCCCCACCCACACCACACCACACTCTGGAAGGAAGGAGTGGCTGGAAGGAGGAGTGTTCATGCTGGGTGGGCAGCTAGCCGAAGTCTTGCAGAATCCTAAGAGCTTAAATACATCTATTTCTTTCCATCACGCACAGCTGCATGCTGGCCCCAGTGAAGGTACATTTAACGCTCACAACAGCCCCAGCGAGTAGTAGACTAGCCTCATTTTACAGATGTAGAAACTGAGGCCAAGAGGAAACTTAGGCTTGAAATTCCACAGCTAGTAAGTGGGGAATGTGGAATCTCCTAGCTCAAAGGGAGCTTGAAGCTTCCACAGGGCTCCACCCTGAAATCCCCTGTGTGATCTGGTGATCGCCCTCATCAAGCTAGGGACAAGCAGGCTGAACCAACCTTGAGCTAAAGCTGCGAGGCCTTAGCAGGAGGGCAAACTGACAGTGCACAGGCAGTCACCTCTTTGATGGAGAAAGGGAAATGGAAATGCTAGCTCAGGGCAGCTCCCAGGGGCCCACAGACCATGAGGGGACTGTTGGCAGAGGCTACTTGCGCTAATCGGGCTTGTTCCTCAAATGCAAGCCCAGGGTAGGGGTAGGAGGCCAGCAGAAGGGTGGACTGCCTGTCAGGGCTGGGGTCCCAGGAGGTTGCAGTGAGGGTGGGGCGAGGGTGCACGTGCAACCTGATGAGAGCTCGAGGAAAATCTGGTATGCGTGCTGTGCCTGCTGTATGCCCAGGCTGGGGCAGCTGCATCTCCTTCCAAGCGCAGAGGACCCCAGGCACCTGCTGTCCTGCAGCCACCCCACATCCAGCCCAGCACAGGGCCTGGCACCCAGCAGGTGTCCAGTAAATGTTTGCTGCTGAACAGACTACCCAACGGCACTGTAAAGAGGATAAATTATCATGCTCATTGCCAAGAAGAGGCGGCCAAGGCTCTGAGAAGGTCCAGGCAGGACCAGTATTGAAGCCCAGCTGGACCCTGCTCCCCAGCATCATGCCTGGGACTCCCCGAGTTGTGAGGGCCGGGCAGGAGAATGCCAGGTGGCTTAGGCCACACCCCAATTGCTGGCAATCCTTTCCTGGGGCACATGCCCTGGCCAAGCACGCAGAGACCTTTGGACAGGCAGCAGGTCACCCGGGGTGACCAGGGCCCCACACTCCTGGAGAGCCCACTCTCCCCATCTCTCCACTGGCTTCAATCTAAGAAGTGGGAACGGTGGTGCTCAGCTCACAGTGAAGTGGCTGGACCACAGACGCCAGGGCAGGCTCCAAGGTCAACCCTCAGTGGAGCGCTCTGGGGGTGCCGCATGGCAGGTGGGGTGGACCTGCCCACCAGGGCGCTATGCCTGGCATGGGGAGGTGCCCAGTAAGTGCCGATTTGAGGGGAGATCAGTTGATAAGTTACAGCGGTTGTTGATGCTGCTGATGCTGGGGAGGGAGTGAGCTCTCGCCTCCCCACCTCTCCATGAGGCCACCCATCCCCCACCCAGTTCTTCTTCCCCACTCTCTTGGGACAAGTGGGCTGACCCAACCACTTGGGGATCATTCCGGGCCCATCACTGTTTCCTCCCATCGCCCTCCTTCCAACACCTCCTCCCACCCTCCTCCATTCAAACCTCCCACCCGCACATGGTTCCCACTTCCTCTGCTTCCCTCCCTCCATTCCTCTGCCTTCCTCCTCCCCACTCCACTCCCCCAGCTTATTCTCCCCACTCCCTCCGCCATATTCTTCTCCATGAACACCATTGTCCCCCGCCCTCGTCCCTTCTCCTGTCCCGCCCTCATCTCCCTCATCTTACTCTACCCCTTCCTCTCTGTCACCCCATTACTTCCTCCCCACGGCCACTCAGTGCACCCCCTCCACATCCCCTGAAACCTGAGCGCCAGGCCGGGAAGGTCAGGCCGGGGCCCTGCAGGTGCATCTGGGGATTTTTATAACTCTGCAGGCTCCTCAGGAAGCACCTAACTGGAGCCTCCTCTCCTCTGCGCAGGGCAGTGACTACTAGGATAGACAGGAAAGGATCTGAGCCTCCCAAGGGCCAGAAAGGCAGAGGTGCATGGCAGGCGTGGTAAGTCCTCACTTAGCTCACTGATAAGGTTCTTGGAGGTGCAACTTGAAGTGCGATAAGGAAACCAACTTTCCCAGAAGCTAATTGCAATAGAGAAGAGGTAAGTTCCTATGCCACATTCCTGGTCACAAAAACATCACCAACCATCTACATAAAGACCTCAAATACTTTAATATTAAACATTAAAATAATTGTCAGCTAGACATACCTTTAAGAAGGATTACTAAAAAATAAGTCAGATCATGATTTATCCACTTATCCACTTCAGAGCAGCAGTGGCCGGAGCCCAGCCTGGCAGCTCAGGACAGCACAAGGTGGAACCAGCCCCAGCCAGGACCCCACCCCATCTCAGGACGCACGCACACCCAGCCACGCTCACCCATGCATGGGGACACTGTAGACACCTGTCTGCATCGACAGCTTTGTGATGTCGAAGGAAATGGAGTTCCCGGAGAAAACCCCCACAGACATGGGGAGAACGAGACAAGCATCTGGACTGGAATTCTTGGTTCTCCAAGCCCCTGATTTGGGAGCTGGGCTGGAGTGGGCCTGGGGGCCAGCTCTGTCCAATACTTCAGGCCACCTGTGGCTATAGCAGGATCAAAGTCCCAAGACCACTAACTGGGCAGTTTTTAAATGCCGCAATGTGGTGGAAACAGTTTTTCTAGGGATGGGCTGTTTTTCCATCCTGGCAAAGAACTGTACAGAGCCTTCCAGGGCCACCTCGTCCTCACTCCCCACACAGATAGGTCCAAAGCTCTCAGGCCCTGGTTGGACTTCCTCTCAGCTACTCCTGACCACCCCTCCCCCTGCCTTTCCTGAAGCCCAGCTCCCAGAGCCCATCCCTGCATGGAGAAGGCAGCCAAGAACACTTCAGACTCAACAGTTTCCCCTAGGAATCTGTGAACCTGCTGACCACAAGCACCAGGACCATGGCCTACGTCCCTTGATTCTCTAAACACACTTTCCCCTGCCTTGCAGTGGCCCTGGGCTGAGCCCAAGCAATCTCACATACCCTCAAGACTCAAAGCATCGGAGAAAGGTTGTGTGGCCATGCATTCGCTTCCCAGGGCTGCCGTAACAAACCACCACAAACCGGTGCTGAAAACAGCAGAAACGTATTGCCACGTTCTGGAGGCCAGAGTCTGAAACCAGGGTGTCAGCAGGGCTGCGGCCCCTCCAGAGGCTCTAGGGAAGAATCGTCCCTTGTGTCCAGTAGACCAGCGATAACAAATGCTGGCGAGGATGTGGGGAAAAGGGAGCTCTCATACATTGTTGCTGATGTGAGGAACATAAGTTAGTACAACCACTAGGGAGAACACTTTGGAGGTTCCTCAAAAAACTAAAAATCGAGCTATCCCACTGCTGTGTATATACCACAAGAAAGGAAATCAGCACGTCAAAGACGTATCTGCACTCACATGTTTATTGCAGCACTATTCACAATACAAGTTCTGGAAACAACCTTGGAGTCCATCAACAGGCGAATGGACAAAGGAGATGTGGTACGTTTACACACGGAGTACCATTCAGCCATTCAGAAAATGAGATCCCGTCATTTGCCCCAACAGAGATGGAAATGGAAGTGATTACGCTGAGTGAAATAAGCCAGGCACAGAAAGACAAACTCTGCGTGCTCTTATCCTTTTTGAGAGCGAGGAATAAAAACAACTGAATTCAGGGAGCTAGAGAGTAGGAGGCTGGTTACCAGAGGCTGGGAAGAGTGGTGGGGCGGGGGAGGAGCAAGGATGGTTAATGGGTACAAAAAATAAAAGAATGAGGAAGACCTAGTGCTTGATAGCACAATAGAGGGACCGCAGTCAATAATAATTGAATTGCACCTTAAAAATAACTGAAAGAATATAATTGTTATTTGTAACATGAAGGATGAATGTTCCAGGAGTTGGATACCCCGTTCACCCTGATGTGATTATCATGCATGGCATGCCTGTATCAAAATATCTCATGCACCCCATAATAAATACACCTACTATGTACCTACAAAATTTAGAAGTTAAAAAAAAACTCTTGGCCAGGTGTGGTGGCTCATGCCTGTAATCTCAGCACTTTGAGAGGCCGAGGCGGGCAGATTACCTGAGGTCAGGAGTTCAAGACCAGCCTGGCCAACATGGTAAAACCCTGCCTTATAAAAAAAAAAATTAAAAAGTAATAATAATAATTAAAAAAATAAAAATAAAAAACTCTTAGTACTCCCTATATCCTCCTACTTGTTCTGTTTCTCTGGTGAGACCCTGACTGATACAAATTTGGGTACCAGAAGAGAGGAACAGAATCTTCAACCTATTTCCGGTGGCAAAGAGGGCATTTAGGTACTCCACGGCGTGATGTGGCAATAGAGACACACAAAATATTACCACTGGATACTCCTAGTAAAACACATACAAAAGGAAAGGTACTGGGAGCCCATGTGTTTGATGATACCTGAGAACATTTTAGTTAAACTGAGGAGTATAATATTGGCTGGCTGCTGGAGAAAGTGGGGAAAGAAAGGGCTAAGCTTAGGCTTTCATTCTCCCAGCTTCAGCTCGGCATAAATGAACTGAAAGCTTCTATGGGCTGAGCGCCGTGGCTCATGCCTGTAATCCCAGCACTTCAGGGGCCCAGGGCTGCCGGATCACCTCAGGTCAGGAGCTCAAGAGAAGCCTGGCCACAGAGACTGTGAGAGTGGATGGGAATACCGCTGAGCACAGGCTCGGGAAAACAAGGCAGTCTTAACCAGATCTCAAAGGAAGGAGACCCAGTCGACATCAGGGTCTCCCAGAATGTCTGTCACCCAGTTTATAATGTGACCGAAAAAGAAAAAGACATCAGGGAGATCGGACATGGAGGTACGATGCCCGGTAGCATCTGGCTTCGTGTGGAGAGCTGTCCAGGGCAGCCGGTGTTGTAGACAGGAGAGCTGAGCCAGGGCCTTCTTGGGTGATGGGGAGAAAACAGGGCATGTGCAGCCTCCCCCCTTCAGCTATGCTATGCCAAGAGGAGGCTCATCCAGCAGCGCTAAAGTCTTGTTGGAATAAGTCGGCATTGTTTCTGCCACTCTGAACAGGCCTGGGCTCAGGGATGAGCAAGGGTGAAGCTTATCTGGAAGTAGGCCCGCACGTGGCATTTCATCCCTCCTGGTTGTCAGGAAGCCTCAGCCCAGCACTGGCTGGGACTCAGAATATCATGCCCATGTTACGAAGTACCCTGGCTGTGCAGACACAATATAAAAGTAGCATCTTTTTGAAAGGTGGTGAAATTCCTGGAGTTGGGGTTTTTGTTGTTTTTTTTTTAGATGGAGTCTCGCTCTCATTGCCCAGGCTGGAGCGCAATGGCACAATCTCTGCTCACTGCAGCCTCCGCCTCCTGGGTGCAAGAGATTCTCCTGCCTTAGCCTCCTGAGTAGCTGAGATTACCGGTGCCCTTCACCGTCCCCAGTCAATTTCTTTTTTTGTATCTTTAGTAGAGATGGGGTTGTGCCATGTTGGCTAGGCTGGTCTCAAACTCCTGGCCTCAGGGGATCTACCAGCCTGGAACTCCCAAAGGGCTGGGATTACAGGCATAGGCCACCGCACCCAGCCTCTGGAGTTGGTTTCATTCACAAATTTTAAATGCACGTTTTATGGTTTTGCGGGTGAATTAAAGGTGTCAGTTAAAATACCACAAAAGGCAAAAGATGCATTCTGAAGCTGTCTGTATTTCAGCATCTTACTTAGTTCATGCTATATAGATTCCAACCTGGTTTAGCTGCTCCTTGAAGTATTTCTTTATCTGCAGTAGTTAACTGCTCTCTTAAATCCCTGTCGAAGAGAAGGGATTCTTTAAACCTCTTCTCCTCTGAGAGGTAATCTACAAAAGATCAAATGTGTTCATCTGTAAACGACCGTGGCCTGTGATTAGTTCTGCTTTTATGATAAAAGTAGCTTCTTCTAGATCAAAGTGAGGAGTTAGGGAGGATTTGGGGGAAAGTCTAAACGTACTACAGAACATCAGTGTGTTGGTGTTTTCTTGTTTTTTGTTTACTTTTTTAAAAATCTAACAAATTCCTGGGCAACCCACGCATAGCTGAGGCAGGATTTCTTGTACTTGAGCCTGCATGGGAATCACACTGGGAGGGCTTGTGAAAACACAAGTTGCCGGCCCCACCCCAGAGTTTCTGATTCCAGAGGTCTGGGATAGGCCTGGCAATGTGCATGATTCAGAGATCCCAAAAGATGCTGCTTCTGTGGGGATAGGACCATGCTTAGAGGACCCAAGTGAGAACTCTCTAAGCTCCAGCCTACTTCTCCACTTGCATAAAATAGAGATAATAAGACCTACTTCACAAGTTGCATGATGTTCATGAAAGTAATTTTAAACCACAGAGTACTATAAAAATGTTTCTTTTTGTTTGTTTGTTTTTGAGACAGCATCTCGCTCCATCGCCAGGTGCCAGACTGGAGTGCAGTGGCGCGATCTCAGCTCACTGCAACCTCCGCCTCCTGGGTTCAAGCAATTCTCCTGCCTCAGCCTCCTGAGTAGCCGGGATTATAGGCGTGCGCCACCACGCCCAGCTAATTTTTGTATTTTTAGTAAAGACGGGGTTTCACCATGTTGGCCAGGATGGTCTCGATCTCCTGACCTTGTGATCCGCCCACCCCGGCCTCCCAAAGTACTGGGATTACAGGCGTGAGCCACCGCGCCTGGCCAAAAATGTTTCTTGAGTTGCAAGGAGAAGATAGGAAAATTAACCAGACTGAAGTATTCAGGTATTGCTAGAAGGATTGCAGAATAGTTTAGTGGAAACAAGACAGTCGAAAATGAGAAATATTTGCATCCTAGCCCTGCCCTTCGGTGCCCTCTCATTTGCATAGGAGACCTGTCAAAGGGCCTGAGTTTAGCATGGAGAGCATCGGGAGGCCAGCATGGCCTGTCTGTCTTTGCCAGATGCAGGATGGCCTGGGAAGAGGCTGAGAGATGTTTTGGCAAGCTCTGGGGAACAAACTAGAACCAATGGGTAGGCGCTCCAGGGAATGTGTTTGGACTGTTTAGCAGTTAGAAAGTGAGCTACCAAAGAGGGAATGGCAAAGGATGGCAAGTAACAACTCTCACACCCCAGAAGGCTTCAGAGCAGGCTGGAGCCCCCAGGCCCAGACGGGAGACCTCCAAGAGCTGGAACGGGGCGGGGCAGCATTGAATGGATTTGGTAAATCTTCCTCGGACTCTTTCACAGAGAGGTAGAGAATCCTCTCAATAAGACTTGGAACCAGCCTGGGCAACATGGAGAGGCCTGATCTCCACTAAATATAAAAAACAAATAGCCGGGCACGGCAGTGCACAACTGGAGTCCCAGCTACTAAAAAGGCTGAAGTAGGCAAATGGCTTGAACCCAGGAGATCAAGACTGCAGTGAGCTACAATCACGTCACTGCTCTCCAGCCCAGGTAACAGAGCATGACCCTGTCTCAAAAGAATAATAAAATTAAACAAAATAATAAAATAAAATAACAGAAAATTATCACAATATGATTGAGACTATTATGTGGGTGTCTGATAACAGCCTCATGAAGTTCTTGTTATTCCTGAAAAAAAGAAAATTTGTTCCTTGTTCAACCTGGCTTAGAAAAGAGAGAAAATTCTCAATTCCATAAGACTGATAATTAACTTGACTTTTGAAATGCAACATGTCAAATCCGAGTCCAGAGATTAACAACTGCAGACAGAAAGCCCTGGCGCGCATGGAGTTCTCCACTAGGGGCCACACTCGACCTGCTCTTCCACAGAGCTGGAGCCTGACAGACCTGACACGGAAACACGTGTTCACTCTCTTTCTCTACCGGAGGGAGAAGACGTCAGAATTAAGAGCCACTCCCTATTCTTATCGTCAGTATGGACGTAAGTTTTCATTCACCTAGGGTTCTTTGAAGAGTCTGAAGGTGTCTTTTATGTTTGATGCGTTGTGTGTGATCATTTGTTGGATTATTATTTGTGGAAAAAAAATAAGCACAATTATCAAATTTTTTTTTTGAGACAGAGTCTTGCTCTGTCTCCAGGCTGGAGTGCAGTGGCGCAGTCTCGGCTCACCGCAACCTCTGCCTCCTGGGTTCAAGCGATTCTTCCGCCTCAGCCTGCCAAGCAGCTGGGACCACAGGCATGTGCCACCATGCCCAGCTATTTTTTTGTATTTTTAGTAGAGACGGGGTTTCACCGTGTTGGCCAGGATGGTCTCGATCTCTTGACCTTGTGATCCACCCGCATCGGCCTCCCAAAGTGCTGGGATTACAGGCGTGAGCCACCGTGCCCAGCTCACAATTATCAAATTTTTGACCAACGCAGTTCCACTTCCAGACTTCTTTTGAACTTTAGAACTATAAACTATGACAGGAGCAGCCGCCCCTTACGAGAGCAATTCTCCCGTCCTTCCATGGTGTAGGCTCCACCCAAACTGCCAATCAAGTATGTGGTGGGCTTGGTAAAACCCTTCTTCCCTTCTTAAAGGAGTGCAGAACCAAGAAACTTTGACTTTGTGCTCAAGAAAAATTGGAGTCTTACATCTTTATAATTGTCAGTGTTTTGGAGACTCTAACATTGACACGAGCCTTTGACGACATGTTAACAGCACCTTATCGCTGGGACAGATGCTAGATTCCATTCAGTGGATCTATGATCAGCCACAGCTGCAGCTGCTGTCCACAGACCTGGGCACACCTTTTCCAAGACACTTCACTTCTCAGAATGGTGATTTCCCCACTCCTCATCCTATGGAGATGTTTTTCACCATTGAATTTTTTTTTTTTTTTTTTTGAGATAGAGTCTCACTCCGTCCCCCAGGCTGGAATGCAGTGGTGCGATCTCGCCTCACTGCAACCTTCACCTCCTGGGTTCTAGCAATTCTTCTACCTCAGCCTCCTGAGTAGCTGGGTTTACAGGTGCCTGCCACCACGACCAGCTAATTTTTGTGTTTTTAGCAGAGACAAGGTTTCACCATGTTAGCCAGGCTGGTCTGGAACTTCTGACTTCAGGTGATACACCCACCTCAGCCTCCCAAAATGCTGGTGGGATTACAGGCATGAGCCACTGTTCCCAGCCCTTTTTTTTTTTTTTTTTTTTTTTGAATGGTCACTGCTGCCAAGGAAGAGGTGCAGACAGTGTGGTCTGGAATTTACTGCCCCTGCTGAGTAGCCTGAGAGCAGCTCCCACCCTCTAAAGATAGATCTGATCAGCCCCCTCAGCTGGTGGACGTGACCTTTGTCATGTCCCACTGCCTGTGGGTTCTTCTCAGCCTTCTTTTTCCCTTACTCTTCCTGCTTCGAAAAACCCTATCAAGCAGATCAGCCTTGATCTCCCAGAACTCCATGCAACTACAATGTAAGCACTTTTTAAAGACCTTCAATGTTAGCATGTTTATGTCTAATAGTTATTTATTGATTAGATGTCTCTCCTAAGAGCTGTGAGCTCTTGGAGGACAAGAACGCCTCATTGAGCTCGCTAGCTTCCGCCACAGTGCCTGCGACTGGGTAGGAGGGATCAGTAGCTAGGTCTTGAGAGAATGAATCTGGAAGAATCTTGACTGCAACTTCATGAGGGACTCTGAGCCAGAACCACCCTGCTAAACCTGTCTTGTTAGCCAAGACTCCTGGGCATGGTGGTACGCGCCTATAGTCCCAGCTACTTGGGAGGCTGAGACCGGAGAATCGCTTAAACCTGGGAGGCAGGGGTTGCAATGAGCTGAGATGGCACAACTGCACTCCAGCCTCGATGACAGAGTGAGACTTCATCTCAAAAAAAAAAAAAAAATGCTGTCCTGGTTCCTCTAGAAGGAAAAATAAAGAAAGTAAAGTTATTTGAAAGCAATTGACTGAAGAAACAGTTTTAGAAATAAAAGAATCAAGCTAGATAGTAAGCTTTCTATTCTCCAAGTATATCTTTTAATTTATTTAAACAATGATTATTCAGGGGTGAAGGTAAATTATTCAAGGGCATTTGCTTATTCAAGTGTAAAGTACATTATTGAGAAGCTGAGGTGTCTTGGCACTGGAATATACATTCCTGGGCAGACCACACCTAACATTTGCAAACAGCAGCACAAGAATTTTAATAGGGTAACAAATGGTGCTATGAAAACAGGATATCCACATGCAAAAGAATACAGTCAGATGCTTATCCGACACCATAAACAAAAATTAACTCCAATGGACCAAAGACCTAAATGTAATACCTAACACTGGCCGGGCGCGGTGGCTCACGCCTGTAATCCCAGCACTTTGGGAGGCCGAGGCGGGTGGATCACGAGGTCAAGAGATCGAGACCATCCTGGTCAACATGGTGAAACCCCGTCTCTACTAAAAATACAAAAATTAGCTGGGCATGGTGGCACGTGCCTGTAGTCCCAGCTACTCGGGAGGCTGAGGCAGGAGAA
>PVKV010008477.1:76115-87766 GCA_004027835.1 Alouatta palliata | reverse complement strand
ATTTAAATAGGCTGTAGTAAAATTGCAAATTCAGAAACCCCTCAATGTTCTGATTATTCTCCTCTGGATACTTATCAATTTGGGAGTGTTTCAAAAGTTGCTATCTAGAAAAAAATACTAGAGTTAAGAGATGAGGCTTTTCTGGAACCAGTGCCACCCCTTGATCAAAACAGTGTTCTGGCTGAGCTGTACTGTTACCGCATGGAACATTATACGTGAATCGTGATGAAGTAGGGGAAATTACTTCCTGCTTATACCAGTGGCCTGTGGTGGATCCTTGAGCAAAACATAAATGTGTTGGGATTCTGTGCTCTCTGCATTTGCATGGGGAGTCAGACTTTATCAGGTACCACATCAACAGTAAGTCATAATGTTAATTGTACACTACTTTTTTTCTTACATCTCAGGTGCCCAGGATACATCTGATTTAATGTCACCTAGCAAACGTAGCTCTCAGAAGTACATAATAGAAGGGCTGACCGAAAAATCATCCCAGATCGTGGACCCTTGGGAGAGGTTGTTTAAGATTTTGAATGTTGTTGGAATGAGATGTGAATGGCAAATGGATAAAGGAAGACGGTAATAGTTTATTTCCAGAATTGCCTATTGATTTTTTTTGGATCTTTATAAAAACAAAAACATGCTTTTTAAAACTGTGTAGGCCAGGCACGGTGGCTCACGCCTATAATCCCAGCACTTTGGGAGGCCGAGGTGGGCAGATCATGAGGTCAGCAGTTGGAGACCAGCCTGACCAACATGGTGAAACCCCATCTCTGCTAAAAATACAAAACTTAGCTGGGTGTGCTGGTGTGCACCTGTAATCCCAGCTACTCAGGAGGCTGAGGCAGGAGAACTACTTGAACCTGGGAGGTGGAGGTTGCAGTTCGCAGAGATTGTGCCACTGCACTTCAGCCTGGGCGATGGAGCAAGTCTCTGTCTCAAAAAAAACAAAACAAGAAAAAACAAAACTGTGTAATGCATAAGTATACTTTTGGGGCAAATTTTGTGACACTCAATACTTATGCAAAAGAGGGTAGTTTTTCATTTTATCAAAAGATTTCTGGCCAGGCACAGTGGCTCATACCTGTAATCCCAGTGCTTTGGGAGGCTGAGGAAGGCGGATCACTTGAGGTCAGGAGTTTGAGACCAGCCTGGCCAACATGGTGAAACCCCATCTCTACTAAAAGTAAAAAAAATTAGCTGGGCATGATGGTTTGTGCCTTTAGTCCCAGCTACTCGGGAGGCTGAGATGAGAGAATCACTTGAACCCAGGAGGCGGAGGCTACGATGAGCCAAAATCATGCCACTGTACTCCAGCCTGGGCAACAGAGTGAGATCCTGTCTCCAAAAAAATGAAAAAAAAAAAAAATTTCTAACTGAAATAACTCTTAAGACGATGTTGTGTTTGAACCTCTCCTTCCTACTCCAGAGAAGAGAGACGCTACTTAGCATGTTTGTGTCATGAAATCTTAATCACTACCCTAATTCAGAAGGGAAAAGTTGCCATTTATATTGCACAGTAAGAATAATTTTACGTACCTAGACCAACATTTGGTACATGTAATGGTACCACCAGAGCTTTTCTTTAGACCTTTTGCTGACCAGCCCAGAGTAATCGAGTAAGTTTCACCGTTCCTTCTTTTTTAGAAGCTATGGAGAAATTTTGCATAGAATGAAGGATCTCTGCAGATACATGAATAACTTCGATAGTGAAGCACATGCAAAATATAAAAACCAAGTGGTATATTCCACCATGTTGGTCTTCTTTAAGAATGCATTCCAGTATGTCAACAGCATACAACCGTCTCTCTTCCAAGGTTGGTTTACAAATTTTAGAGTGTCCAAAAAAACTGGTTCATGTGGGGATGGTGAAGAGGATGAAAGTGTTTATCCACTATTGTTGGATCCAAATAACCGTGGGGTGGTACCAGTCCTTTTTATAGTTGGCAATTTAGTTTTGTTTAGTTTGGCTTAACTGGTAGTTTTTATGTAAGTATGTTTTATTAGAAGTTTCTATATCAAAGGGTGTAATGGTACTGCACGACTAAATACAGATGCCACTATTTTGAAGGTAACAGCAGGCTGGGCGCGGTGGCTTATGCCTGTAATCTCAGCACTTTGGGAGGCCAAAGCTGGCAGATCACTTGAGGTCAGGAGTTTGAGACCAGCCTAGCCAATATGGTGTAACCCCGTCTCTACTAAAAATACAAATATTAGCCAGGCGTGTTGGTGGGCGCCTGTAATCCCAGCTACTTGGGAGGCCGAGGCAGGAGAATTGCTTGAACCTGAGAGGCAGAGGCTGCACTGAGCTGAGATTGCACCTTGCACTCCAGCCTGGGTGACAGAGCAAGACTCCATCTCAAAACAAAACAAAACAAAACAAAAAGCTAGCAGATATAAAAACATATTTAAGTAGATTTCATGAAGACATCACAATAGGCAAAGATTTAAAATATACATTTTGTATATCTAGAGTGTATGCATAAATACACTGTAGAAAATTTGAAAAACAGAAATAAGAGAATGGAATCATGCATAGCCCTTCCAGTATAATATAGCTGTCATTTTTATGTATTGCCTTATAATATTACATATATTTAGATTTTGTTTGGAATCTGTAACCATAGTGTAAGTATAATTTGATAGTCTTTTTATGGCACTTGAATGATTCATGATCACTGTAAAAACTTTGCAGATATATAACAAATGCAAAGAAGGAACTGTCACTTGTATTCCACCACTGACAGAGAATCTTTAACAATTTGGTATAGATCTGTATGGTCTTTTTTTTCTATGTGCGTATACTTGTTTACCTAATTGAGATCACACTGAACATATTTTTAGTGACTTTTCTCATGACAGTTGAGTAAGCTTCTCCTTTAAGTATTCTTTTCCTTGCTGCATTTTTAAGTGTTGGTGTTTTTCCCCATCCTTAGGTCCTAATGCCCCAAGCCAAGTTCCACTTGTTCTTCTTGAAGACGTATCGAATGTGTATGGTGATGTAGAAATTGACCGTAACAAACACATCCATAAAAAAAGGAAACTAGCTGAAGGAAGAGAAAAAACCATGGTAATGCTTGCTTTCTTTCTTTCTTTTTTTTTTTTTTTTTTTTTTTAGATGGGGTCTTGTGCTGTTGCCTAGGTTGGAGTGCAGTGATGTGATCTCAGCTCACTGCAACCTCCGTCTCCTGGGTTCAAGCAATTCTCCTGCCTCAGCCTCCTGAGTAGCTGGGACTACCAGCACGTGCCATCATGCCTAGCTAATTTTTGTATTTTTAGTAGGGATGGAGTTTTACCATGTTGGCCAGGCTGGTCTCGAACTCCTGACCTCATGATCTGCCTGCCTCAGCCTCCCAAAGTACTGGGATTACAGGTATGAGCCACCATGCCTGGCCAGTGCTTTCAAATATAATTATTAACAGATTGGATGGGACAGTTTGCTAGAGATGAATCTTTGTAAAATATGGCTTTGGAGCTAAAACCTTAGGTTTTAAAATTATACGATATATTAATAGTCACTAAGTCAGTGGTTCTCCACTGGCGGTAATTTGCCCTTCGGGGAACATTTAGCGATGTCTAGAGGCATTTTTGGTTGTCACAGCTTGGTGGGGAGGGGCTGCTGTTAGCATCTGGTGGTGAGGGTGCAGGGATGCTGCTGAGCCACTCACAGAGCACAGGACCACCCAAAAGGTCAGCAATGAGGCTAAGAACCCATGCTATAAGTTCCTTATACATGTTTTGACTGAATGGCGTTGATTCAATTTAAAGAACAAAACCAAAATTACATCGGACATCTAGAGCAGGGTGCAGTGCAGGGTACTGGCCTCAGAATGGAAAGCTCTGAAGCGTTTAGGGCAGCAGGAACAGCCTACCGGGAGATGCAAAAACGATTTCATGAAGGAAGTCAACACTTGAAATCAGTGCTGAAGGATGAAGGGTTTTGTCAGTTGGAATTGGGGGTAGATTTTGTTGAGAGGGAAAAGTTTGCACAAACATGCAAGAAAAATCTGTATTGTAAAATACAGAGGGCATTACTAGGTAAGTGCAGACAAAAGTAATTTCTGACCAGACCTTGCACTGGGGGAGGAGAGCTAGAGAGGGGTGACCAGTGCAAGGAAGTTATATGTGGTGAACCAAAGATAACTAAGTTATTCTCTGACAGTATTTCTTAGACAACGCAGGCCTTAATTTTGTTGTTGTTCAGACAGAGTCTTACTCTGTCACCCAGGCTAGAGCGCAGTGGTGTGATCTCTGCTCACTGCAACCTCTGCCTCCTGGGTTCAAGCAATTCTTGTGCCTCAGCCTCCTGAGTGGCTGGGATTACAGGCATGCACCACCATGCCCAGCTAACTTTGTATTTTTTTTTTTTTTTTTTTTTTTTTGAGACAGAATCTCACTCTGTCACCCAGGTTGGAGTCCAGTGGTGCAGTCTTGGCTCACTGCAACCTCCACCTCCTGGGTTCAAGCAATTCTCCTGCCTCAACCTCCCAAGTAGCTGGGACTACAGACGTGTGCCACCACACCTGTCTAATTTTATGTATTTTTAGTAGAGATGGGGTTTTACTGTGTTAGCCAGGATGGTCTCGATCTCCTGACCTCATGATCCGCCCACCTTGGCCTCCCCAATGTGCTGGGATTGCAGGTGTGAGCCACCACGCCTGGCCTAACTGTATTTTTAGTAGAGATGGGGTTTCGCCATGTTGGCCAGGCTGATCTTGAACTCCTCCTGGTCTCAAATGATCTATCCTCCTTGGCCTTCCAAAGTGCTGGGATTATAGGCGTGAGCCACTGCGCCTGGCCTCAGGCTTTAATTTTATCCCAGTACATGCCAAACAATTATTTGGAAGCCAGTTAAATCATGTCACATATTAGAAAAAAAGTAAACTGTAAACAGGTGCTGTTTAAGTTGTGTCTCTCAATGTAAAAAATCTAAATTTTGACTTTCATAAAACTGATATTTTTTAATCTTTGCTCCAAAACCACCACAAGCAAACATAAGAATTTAGCATCAGAAAAAAATTTCACTCCATTTTAAAAGTAAAAATGGAATGTGTGAGAGTATACAGACAAAAAACGTATCTTAATTTTCAAAGCTAAATTGTTAAATTCAAAAAAATTGTATGTATGTGGTATCCTTTGATATGAAATTCATGCAATGGGCAAAACTGGCAGCAATAATATGTTTCCATATATGACTATATTTATAACTGAATTAACCATGTTCTCCACGTTCTTTAAGCAGAGTTCAGACGATGAAGACTGTTCAGCGAAAGGAAGAAATCGTCACATTGTGGTTAATAAAGCTGAACTCGCTAACTCCGTTGAAGTGTTAGAAAGCTTTAAATGGGCCAGGGAGAGCTGGGAGTTGCTGTATTCCCTAGAATTCCTTGACAAAGGTAAAGAAAGCGCATGTCATTGGTGCTATGTAATGTTTTATATAAAATCATTATGCTACTTGAAACGTCAAGTCACTTATGGCAAATTAAGTTGACTACAGTAGTTCATGCATTTTTTTTTCTTCTTTTGAGACGGAGTCTCACTCTGTCACCCAGGCTGGAGTATAATGGTGTGATCTTGGCTCACTGCAGCCTGTACCTCCTGCGTTCAAGCAATTCTTCTGCCTCAGCCTCCCTAGTAACTGGGACTACAGGCATGTGCCACCATACCCAGCTAATTTTTCGTATTTTTAGTAGAGATGAGGTTTCACCCAGCTAATTTTTTCTATTTTTAGTAGAGACGGGGTTTCACCAGGCTGGTCTTGAACTCCTGACCTCAAGTGATCCACCAGCCTGGGCTTCCCAAAGTGTTGGGATTACAGGGATGAGCCACCACAGCCAGCCGGTTCCTGCATTTTATAGGATTTTTTCTGAACAGGATACCTTACCAGTCGTGAATTTTCAAATGACCATCCACCTTTTAGCTCCTGCTCTGAGGGTATATTATAATTCAGGTAGGGGTGGAGCTTGAGGGAGAGGTTTTGGACTTTCCGGTAAATATTGGCAGTACTGGCCTTTTCTCACCATTTGTTTTGTGCTTCTAGTTCTTTCCCACTGCTGCCTTCCTAAAGCTGCATGTGGCTAAGAATACAAAATGTATTGCTGTTTTGATCTGCATTAACTCCATTGTCTGAAAAACTCAAAATCCAAAAACTATAGGAAGCCTGTTTTCCTTTGACGATATTGAGTATTTTGACATTGCCTAGAAATCACTAGCTGTTTGCTAACCAAGGTATCCTTACTAGACTTTGGAATCGGGCCCCTTATTTTACTTTTCACCCGTGGACATTCATCCCTGGCGGCAGTCATGTGTCATACAGAGCCCTTGGCCAGATGTGCAGTGTCATCTTAGTAAATGTAGCACCGTTCAGTTTCTCTTTGTCACATCTGGGATTGTGAACACATATGTGACAATTTTTGAGGGGATCTTTAGTTCAAAAGTTTTTAAAAAATGAATAAAACCTTTTAGTGTCGTTGTATGTTTGTTATTTTAATTAGGTCAAAATAAAATGGGCCAGGCAAGGTGGCTCATGCCTGTAATCCCAGCATTTTAGGAGGCTGAGGCAAGTGGATCGTTCAGCTCAGGAGTTAGAGACCAACCTGGGCAACATGGCAAAACCCCATCTCTACAAAAAAATAAAAATTAGCCATGCGTGGTGGCATGTGCCTGTAGTCTCAGCTGTTCAGGAGGCTGAGGTAGGAGGATGGCTTGAGCCCATTAGGTCAAGGCTGCTGTGAGCCACGTTGGGGCCACTGTACTCCAGCCTGGGCAACAGGAAGACTATCTCTAAAAATACGAAAAAATAAAAATAAAATGGACCTTGTTTTGGGGAAAGCAAAGTAGTTTAAAAGATAAATGAGGAAATAAGTGAAAAGCACTTTAAACAGTTGTTGGCACCTGGGATGTGCTCTGTAAGTTGTTACCATCTACAAGATATTACTTGTGTATTACTGGTAAGTGTTATGTGTTTCTTCTCGCCTTGAAATTCTAGAGCAGTGTTTTAGAAATCAAAGCAAAGTTGCTATATATTTTTGGTAGTTTGCTCTCTCTTACTCGATTTGTTAGTTTGTTTTCTTCTTCTGCACTATAGCGATATATATTTGGTAAATTTGCTTTTGAATTCTCACTCAGAATTTACAAGAATTTGTTTGGCCTGGAAGACGGATACTTGGCTTTGGTTAAGAATCTTCCTCACTGATATGATCATCTATCAGGTAGAGTATTACACGTGTCTGTACAGGCTGGTTATCATGGCAAACTAGCTTTCACATGCAAGATGTGTCATCTTCCCTCTTGGGCCAGCCCACTGCCTGCTTATACTTGTTCTGTCTTCAGTGGCTGGGTATGGTCCACTTTCCTTTCAAAATAATTCTGGGTTGGGTGCAGTGGCTCACACCTGTAATCCCAGTACTTTGGGAAGTCAAGGCGGGAGGACTGCTTGAGCCCAGGAGTTCAAGACCAGACCTGGCAACATAGCGAGGCCCTGTCTCTTCAAAATAAACAACTGGGCCGAGTGTGGTGGCATGTGGCTATAGCTCCAGCTACTCAGGAGGCTGAGGTGGGAGGATCACTTGAGTCCAGGAAGTCAAAAGTGCAGTGAGCCATGACAGCAACACTGTACTCCAGCTTAGGTGACAGTGAGACCTTGTCTCAAAAACAAAACGAAACAAAAACTCCAAAATGACAAGACTGTACCTTTTGTGTTACTTTGGTATATCCAGTCATACCTCTCTGTAGAAGTAAGATTTTCATTTTTCAGTAAAAGAGGATTACTTCTCACCCTCCCCCTCTGTCCACTGGTGGAGTGTGCCTGGCTGTACTGTTCGCCAGCATCTTAGACCTAGAACGGGGAGAGCCGATAGTTCACCAATGAGCTGTTGTTGGAATGGGCAGGTTCCTGCTTCTGTCCTTCATAAAGGAGACGTGGTGCTTGTAGTAAAATATTTCTAAAGAAATGTTACATCCAAAATGTGCTGGATCAGAGGGCCTGGTTATTTTCTTTAGTCTTAAGACCTAACCCCAGAAAGAAAAATCTTCATCCTTGTAAAGTAATGCCATAAAGAACTCCCACCTGGCTTTAATTAAGTTGATTTGATTCCATTGCCAAGTCTCCATTTCTTCTTCAGATGATCAAACCAGCTACCTTCTTTGTATAGTTGTTTGCTCATTGCTTAATGAACTCTGGAAGAATTTTTTTTTATAATTTCGTTTTTTAATGGCGATTTTTTTTTCTCCTTGTTATTCTATCTTTCTTAGGGTCAATATAAAAAGGCGATAGCCAGCCTGCATCACTTAGCAGCTCTCCAGGGATCCATTTCTCAGCCACCGATCACAGGGCAGGGGACCCTGGAGCACCAGAGGGCGCTCATCCAGCTGGCGACATGCCACTTTGCACTAGGGGAGTACAGAGTGAGTACTGCTCAAATGCTGGCCGCAGGAGCACAGGGCCACCAGGGATTTCTCCTTTGCCCAGCGTGGCTTTTTTATTCAGTGCAAGTGTGTTTCAATTTGATCTTTCCACCTAGATTTATTACTTAATCTGCTAATGAACATCACAATGATTTTGTTTTATGTAATTTTCTCTTTACTACAACTTCCCTGAAATGAGGCATCAGTACTTTTTAAGTTTCTTGTTCATTGTTCCATTTGTTGGAAGATTTTTCTTTTTATTATTTTTCTTTCTGTTATCATTATTATTACACCCTTGCCTGTTCTTTTGTACTTGGAAAAACAAGGCCATTACTAAGTGGGAAATGGAGGATTTATATTTAGCTTACTCAAACCTCAGATTCTCTCTTTCAATGGTAATAACAGGCTGGGAGTGGTGGCTCATGGCTATAATCCCGGGACTTTGGGAGGCTGAGGCAGGAAGATTACTTTAGATCAGCAGTTCAAGACCAGCCTGGCCAACATGGTGAAACCCCATCTCTACTAAAATACAAATATTAGCTAGGCGTGGTGGCAGGTGCCTGTAATCCCAGCTACTTAAAAGCCTGAGACAGGAGAATTACCTGGACCTGGGAGGTGGAGGCTGCAGTGAACCAAGATTGTGCCACTGCACTTCAGCCTGGCTACAGAGAGAGACTGTCTCAAAAAAAAAGAGAAAGAAAAAAAGTCATAACAGCTGATAGGGGTGTTGCAGGAGCAGATATATAAACCTCCAGGAGGTTTTGAGCCCTGCCTACTACAGGGTGGGGACTGTGTTTTTATCTTTGAACTTTCATGACACCTACCCAGTTCAATAAATGTTTGAATTCAATTAAAATGATAAGCATGTTGTTGTGTGTACAAGGACTGTATAAATTCAAGGCCACAACATAACACAACAAACGGATTTATTCCCACCTCTCTACGTGTTATTGATTACTTTGTGATTAAAAACTCTAAATTTTTTGGCCGGGCGACATGGCTCACGCCTGTATTCCCAGCAATTTGGGAGGCTGACGTGGGCGGATCATGAGGTCAGGAATTCGAGACCATCCTGGCCAACATGGTGAAACCCCGGTCTCTACTAAAAATACAAAAATTAGCTGGGCATGGTGGTGGGTACCTGTAATCCCAGCTACTCGGGAGGCTAAGGCAGGAGAATCACTTGAACCTGGATATTGCACTCCAGCCTGGACAACAAGAGCAAAAAAAAAGACTCCATCTCAAAAAAAAACCCTAAATTTTTTTTTTAACTTCAACTCGGAAATATGATTAATAATTTGTCATGATGATTTTTAGAAAGGAAAAACTGGAGAATGTGTGAAGTATGTGCATTCAAAATTGAAAATGCCTTTCCACCATTATTTATATATCATGTATCAGTTACTTAATTCTAAGTTTTAATTCCTTTTAAGAACTTATTTCCAGTACGTATTTTCTCACACCAATATACATATCTCATGTAGAGTTAGCTACACCATCTGCTACTTCATTGTAGCAGGGAATATAAACTAGTAGATTTAATTAACCAAGACAAACTTCTTCCCTTTGAAAGCTTACTTCCAACCTCTGAGTACATCACTATTAGGCCTATAGGCAGTGTCAGACTTAACGTGATTGTCGACTTCCCGTCTTTAGCCCAGACTCAATATGTCCAAGTGTCCTTAGTTCTCTCGCTGTCTTAGTCTGCTTGGGCTGCTATAACCAAATACCATAAAGGGAGAGGCTTGTAAACAACAAGAATTTGTTTTTCACAGTTCTGAAGGCTGGAAAGTCCAAGAACAAGGCGTCAGCAGATTCAGTGTCTGGTGAAGTCCTACTTCCTGGTTCATAGAAGGGACAAGAGAGCACTCCAGGCTCGCTTTGATAAGGACACAAATCCCATTCATGAGGGTTTTGGTCTCATCATCTACTCAACTTCCAAAGGCTGTACCTCCTGATATGCTGAGATTGGGGGTTCAGTTTCAACACACAAATTTTGGTGGGAACACGGACATTCAGATTATAGTACTGGCCCTTAGACACAAAACTTTCAAGTCATGGTGGACTCTTACTCTAGCTAATCCTTTTGATTCTAACAGTGTGATACTAATCTCTTTGCTATATTACTTTGTATTTCTATTGTCACCACCTTAATCCATGCCTTTTAACTAAGTTTTTGGCCTATAACCCTTTTTCCAACCCTATAAAATTATGGTCATTGCTTTCTAATATACTGCTTTCATCATTCCACTTAATTAAAGTACTGGCTTTCTTGGTGCTCAGTGTTGAACCCCGCTGTTGGGTGAGGAGTAAAAGTAGGGTGTGGGGAATATGGGATCCTGCATTCAGGGGCATATGGTTTGAGTTAGGGAAAAATGTATAAGGTGTATGTAAGTCAGTTAAAAATCAAATATTAATTGGTAGGCCTCAGTCATAGGCACAGTAGGCATTCGGGAAGGGTGCTTTCTTTGTTGGGTCCAAAGAGTCAAGGAAAGATTTATAGAAAAGATTGGCTGGAGATGGGCATTGAAAATGGCAGCTCATAGCTCTGGAGTACAAGTCTTTGCTAGCTCTGTGACATTGTCAGGTTACCTCACCCAGGCCTGTCCAACTTCAGAGTTCAAGTTCTCAACTCCCAGGCTCCCTGTCTCTAAACTAGAGCTTCACAACCCTGTGGGCATAGGTGGGTTCTCGAGGTGCCAATATATGGATCCTGCAGCCTTTGGGGCAGTCAGCCATGACCTAGGGCTGCTGGGGCCACCCAGGGTCAACTGCTGCCAACCCTGATCAGCCTCACACAGATTACTTTCAGGGTGTGCCACAACGTTGAAAAGAGTTGGGAAGCATGGGTTTAAAGCTCCACTTCTGGGAGTTGAACAATGAGAACACATGGACACAGAGAGGGGAACATCACACACTGGATCCTGTTGGGGTGTTGGGGACAGGGAGAGAGGGGCCTGTTGAGGGGTGGGGACAAGGAGAGAGAGAGCGTTAGGACAAATACCTAATATATGAAGGGCTTAAAACCTAGATGACGGGTTGATAGATGCAGCAAACCACCATGGCACATGCTTACATAACACATCACACGTTTGGCACATGTATCCCTGAATTTAAAGAAAAAAAAAAAATTACCTGGAGACCCAGAGAAGTCTCTGGCCTTTTGCATAAAAGGAAAAAAAAAAAAAATAAGCTCCACTTTCTTATCTGGCAAATGGAGACAATGAAAGGGTCTGTGGACACAG